>SZWC01003834.1:92540-110503 GCA_023375785.1 Penium margaritaceum
CCCCCCCCCCCCCCCCCCCTCCCCAGGTTGATAAGGGTGACCTGAATGATCCGGTGCATGCTCCCCTGCCTGCCTATGCCATCTGCCATCTGACTGAACACGGCTGCTCAGCAGCGGCTGCAGGCTGCTGTCTTAGAAGGCTGCAGCCTTCCAAGAAAAGCGGCAGTTGGTGACAGCGCAACACACCAACCTGCTGAAGCTGGGACAGGTCAGCCGACACTGCCGCTGCAGCAGCCGCCGCGGCAGCTGCCGCCGATGCTGCCGCTGTGATCGCTGCTGCAAACTCCTGAGCTGCTGCAACAGCGGGTGGTGCAGTAAAGGCTGGAAGGCCCGCCTCTAGAGCTGCCATGCCCAGCCCCATGGCAGCGGGATCGAGAGCTGCTGCCGCAGCAGCTACTGCAGCATCCGCAACAGCAGGGCTTGCTGCAGCAGACTGCATGAAAGCAGCAGCAGCGGCAGGGGCAGCAGCAGCGGCATCTGGGGCATCTTGTCGTGAGTTCAGCGCGGCCGGGAGCTCAGCTTCTGCGCCCATCCACCTCCCCACACTCTGGAGAAATGGTTGTGATGGGGTGAGGGAAGGTGGAGCGCTCGGGAGGAGGTGAGAGGGTGTCTTCAGAAGAGGTGGCAGGGTGGACGGAGGAAAAGCGGAAGGGCCTGCAGGAGCAGCGTTCGAGGACGATGAGAGGGAAGAAGGGGAGAAAGAGGAAGCCCAGCCAGTAGGCAGGGTGGAGACCAGTCCTGCTGCAAACGCGGAGGAAGAAGAAAAGATCTGAGGGAAGGAAGAAGGGGGATCAGCTGCAGAAGTGCAAAGGGGTGGCTCAGAAGATGGTGGAAAGCATAGAGTTGCAGTTGGAGTGGCAGGCGTTTCAGGAGCGTTCGGGAGAATAGAGGAGGAGGGAAACGAAGAGGCTGCAGCGTTGAGGGATGCTGCAGCAGATGCAGCGGCTGGGGCAATGGAAAGAGCAGCGGACGATGTGCAGGAGGGGACGGAGGGAGGAAGAGAGGGAGAGGGAGAGGGAGAGGGGGAGAGAGAGGACGCGCCAGGCTGCTGAGCAACCACTTGCTCAAAGTGTTGGTGGTTCTGCGACTTGCGGAAATGCGCAAGCAGCAGCGCCTGCCGCGAACGCTGCTGCTCCCGGTGCAGCTGCTGCAGCTGCTGCCAGAGGTACGAGTCAGAAGAAGGAAGCTGTGTCTGCTTCCGCTGCTGTTGTTGCTGTTGCTGCTGCTGCTGTCGGGTGTTGTAGCGGTGGCGGAGAGGATGGTTCTGAATGTGAGGCTGTGGGTGAGGCTCTCCAGCAGTGGCAGCATACGGCGTTGCTGCGTTGGTGGCATAGGCTGCCATCACTCTCCCAGGAGTCTGTGCGGATAACTGTGCAACACCACCACCAACACCGGTGCCAGCAGCTGCACCACCGGCAGAAGCAGCAGCAAGAGATGCTGCTGTTGCTGCTGCTGCTGCTGCTGCTGCTGGACCATCCCCAAGTGCCCTTCTGCGCAGTTTCTTGACGGTGACGCGGCGCTTGCGCACCGTGATCTCGTTGCCCTCCCATATGATCTCCGGTATGCCCTCCACCTCCACCTCCACCTCCTCGTACTCGCCCTCGTCGTCGGCGGCGGCGGCATTGCCGCCCTCCCTGCCTGTGGTTGCTGCCGCTGCTGCGTTGCCAGCAGGCCCCTGCCTCTTCTTGGTCCCTCTTGCTGTCTTCCGGCCTGCTGCTGCGGCAAGCGCCTGCTCAAGCGAAAACGCGGGTCAGGCAGGCCACCACAGAAACGAAAGGGAAAGGACGTCAAGAAGGCAGCCGACCCGGGGCAGGCGGAGAGGGGAAGTATGGTGGGGAGAGGCAGGGGCTGAGGGTGGGCGGGGGNAAACTCCCTCTCCCTCTCCATCCACCGCCTCTCGTCCTCGTCCCTCTTCCTCTGCTCCTCCTGCGCCCGCTCCTCATCCTCCGCCTCCTCCCTCTCCCTCCTCTCTCTGTACTCGGGATCAGTTTCCAGCAGCGCAGCGGCAGCTGCAGCGGCGGCGGCGGCAGCGGCGGCCGCCTTCCGTCTGCGCACCTGCCGCCTTCGCTTCTTCGCCCACTTCCTGCGCTGCTTGCGGTTGTGGAGCAGCACTGGCCGGCTGCTACCGTCCCCCCCTTCGCCTCCATCCTGCCGGCTGCTGCTACTTCCCCCTTGGCCGCCGTCCAGCTGGCTACTGGCAGCAGCCGACCGGACGAAGGGGGACGAGGCAAGCAGCATGCTTTGGAGCGGCGACGGTTGCTTGCCGTCTTCGTCTGCCTGCTCTTCAATTCCCTCGCCCGATCCACTTGCTCGTACGCTTCCCCCTCCTCCTCCAAGTCTACCCATCGTTCCTCGTCCTCCCGTTGCAACTCCTCTTCCACCGCCGACACCTCCGCCTCATCCTCGAGCTACTCTTCCTTCGCCCACCCCTGCCCCTCCCTCTCCTCCCCTATGTCGGGTTCCGACATAGGTGGGGGTTCCGAAATAGACCATGTCAGTTGTGACCTCGAACCACAAGTTCTTGCACTTAGGGTCTGTTTGGATAGGCCCGCATAGAGCCTGGCAGACGCACAAGACTGCGACCTGGGAGTCGCAGTCCGGATGGTGTTACTTTCCGAAAGTGATGCTGGAACTACCGAGGGGGGGCGAAGTCCGACAGCATTGACTCACACTGGCGGTGTGGTCAACCGTGCTAGTTGGAGTAACGGTTGGTAAGGAGGTGTCTGTAGCGATCAAAACGCAGAACACCGCGACCGTCAGGCTCTATGCGGGCCTATCCAAACTCACCCTTAACTACATAGTCAGCCACGCGCGCGAAAGGCCAGGCACGAAATATCTGAAGTCGCATGCTGTAACAAACGGATGGGAGGCTTGGCCCACTGGGCCAAAACCACGGTAGTCGAGGGTCTCCGACCCTCAACTCATCCCATCCGTCCCCCACAGGCTACGACCCACGTTCCAGCCTCGTGGCACACCTCGTGCTACATTCCTCCCACATAGGAATGGACCCGCCCCCGGTGTCCACAATGGGTGTCAAACCCCGATGCTCTGATACCAAATATAACAAACGGATGGGAAGCTTCGTCCACTGGACCAAAACCGCAGTAGTTGAGGGTCTCCGACCCTCAACTCATCCCATCTGATCACCACAGGCCAGGACCCACGTTCGAGCCACATGGCACACCTCGCGCTATACATATTGTGTTCCGCGAATTTTTTTTGTAGTGGGCGGCCTGGAACCTATCTCACAAAAAAAATTATTGTTTTTGGTGCTGTCCGAGCAAACATTTATGTACGCGCTAATAAAGCAAGCGAGCCTGCCGGATCCAGAAGCCCACGAAATGTTGAAAAAACAATTGTCAACGTATAATGCACAACCCGGGGTTGAGCCCGCATCCCTTGGTATGCGGAACGCAAAGTCAACGGCGACGCGATTTTGCGTCGCCATCGACTTACTAGAGGGCGTCGTGGACCGTCGAGTGCGACGAACACCCAACCGCAAGAGTGGGTGTTCGAAGCGTTTCATTGCAGCCGGCGCGCCGCGCCTGTTGCACTGAAGCACGTCCATAATTTGCCACAACGTAGTGTAAATGAGCGCGACGCCATGTACATCACGTCGCTCAAGGATTGGAGGTTCCTTTTCTCACACAATGTGGTTCGTTCCTCCTTGTACTAGTATAAAACACGGCTTGCAACCACATTTTCTAATTGTCGAAAATTCCCCTCCTCACAATGGAAGACAACCGTCGTTACTCCTTTGCACGCCAAGCCATGATCCGTTGTGCTACACGTATGCGAGCCCGATTTCGTGAAGCGTTCGTCCGCTTGCTCACCCTTCTATACCGTTGCATGCTCAACCGATTGTTGAGGAGGCCAATGCATACAAGAGCTTTTGGAGCCGCACCATGGCTTCTTGAGCTTCAATCCGGCCACCCCCAACACATCTTCAACACCACGAGAATGTCGCACACAACTTGGATAGACATTGGCAACTTCATCCGCACTCACACATCGCTTACCGACACCTTCCTCAATGTGACCGAGAAGCTCATGATGTGGCTTATGTTCATCGCACATAGAATGTCCGTCCGTAAGCTAAGCGAGCAGTTCCAACATGGCCATGCAACGATGCATCGCATTTAAAGAGACGTTTTTGGCGCCGTTGTCACTCGCGCCATCCATCATTCGTCAACCACGTAAAGGGGACAAACCAATGCAAGCTTGGCACGGATGGAGGGACTACCTCCCTTAGTTTTATGCATGTGTTTGCGCCATTGACGGCACCCACGTCCCGATGACCGTATCGACCCTCCAAAGGGGTACGTATGTAGACCGGCATTCTCAAATCACGATGAAAATCTTGTCGAGTTGCAATCAAGACCTAATATTCACCTATGTCATGGTTGGTTGGGAAGGAAGTGCTCATGATAGTCGCATGTTCCAAGCCGCATTGTGTTCATCATTCCGTCTCCTTTCCAATACGTTTTTATTAGCGGATACCAGTTTTCCCGAATGTTTTGGTCTCCTTACTCCTTATCATGGCACACGATACCACTTGAGTGAGTTTGGATCAACATCCCCACAAATGACACAAGAGCTCTTCAATCGGCTTCATGTCGGAGCTAGGTCCATGATAGAACGGTGTTTTGGTATTCTGAAGGCACGTTTCCATGTTCTATGCAACGTGCCAAACAACAATGTGAGATTCCAAGCAAAGGTTGTCTTATCATGTTTCATACTAAACAATATCATTTAAGCTCGCGAGACAACGATGTTTGGTGACCCCGACGACATTCCACCTCTTCCTCATGGAGCCCCGACAAGAGTGGCAAACATTGGACGCCGACGCGGTGATTCTCAAATACGCCAATTGCGTATGCGTATTGCACACAGAATGTGGGCCGACCATGAAGCATGAGTACAAGAGGAAGATACGACCGAGATTATGCCAACGTGGTCATGTTCTATGTTGTGGTTGTAATGACACAATTGTCCAAGTGCATGTTGAATGACATGGTTCTTTGGTTGACGGGGACTTTGCGTGTATATGGAATACAAGGTCTCACAATCATTTGTAAGGACATGAGATTATCATACGAAGAAGAAAAAAAACATCTTAAAGCATACATGACAAATGGCGTACAAGACCTTGTCCCGTAACTCAAGCTCCTGCTCATCCCCATGCAATGTGCAAGCATTCACACGTGCGTTGCGGGATTCCTTGTCCGAAATTTTGGTCTTCTTCAACGATGTTTTCACCCACTATACAAGATTGAACTTGTGTCCAATGATACTTTCAATGACGCATGCATGTAGATCACCCTCACTAAAGGTAAAATCCGCACACACACATTGTCGTTGTCCTCAAGCTTGGCTATGATATCCACCTTGGTGTGCAAGTCAAGCAACGATATCGTCATGGAGGAGGTCGACGGAACACCCTCCACAACAACATACATCCTGAATTCATGCATCATATAGTTTTTGTGTGCCGAACCAAAATTGGTCAGACCCATACCTGTCACATCACTGGGGGTACATACAAAATACAAAAAAAGACGTGGAACACGGCACTAGACAAACACGAGTATCTCAACTCCGCATCTCGGCATTTCTGTCATTACATCTGTTTCCCACTTTCCTTTGACTAAATTCTTACGGCTTTTGTACGAGAGCGTTTTGGCAATCTGCCCCAACCTCATGTGTTCTTTTCTTAAAGGTTCTAATAATTCGACCACTTTCTAAAATGGTCGATATCATTATCGCAATCCGCATCAATGTTTCGATATTGTTTAGTCGACTTCTTAAGAGAATAGACTTATGAGTCAAGAGTCGAATCTACATCACCACATGGCGAGCAATAGTGGATGAATTTCTTGAAACAACGTACATTTGTGAAAAACTGATGTTCATAGAAGAGACGTTTTTCCATTGGCCTCAACATTTTTCAGTTTGGTTATCCGTATGTGAGCTTATGGAGTGTTTCCACAGATGCCACATGAGTGTTCTTTGCATATTAATGGAAGTGGTGTGAGCCTTTGCCAAAAGCTGTCGACGATGATTTGCATGCAAGAGCGGGACGAGGAACCACTGACAATGTGGCAAGGTCAACATAAAGACTTTCTATGGTTCTAACATTGAGGTATTCACGGTATGCATGTGCCCGTGACAGTAGAGAACCATCAACATCTTGCATACTTGGATCTTCATTAAAAACTTCTTAGAGTGTGTTCGTCATTTCTCGTGCTTATCTCTTGTTCACCTTTGTATTGGTTCGGTGGGAAGGCTCGGCCCACAATGCAAGAATGCTTTTACATGCATCCTTTTTGGCCTTCACATTCTCCCCAACATTTGCCTCCTTAGAGATTCGGGTTTCCTCAAGGGCTTAAACCTGATGAGACCGTCCTTAGGTAGCAACATCACCTGAATTTGTTTGGGTCGAATCACCTCCGCCTCTCAGATGAAGATACGATATTCAAATCACGTTGTGAGTGAATTTTAAGCGTGAAAAATACGTATTTTGGGCTTCTCAAAGACGTTTTCCACATCCTACCTCTTTGCTAGCGTACGATGTGCACTTTAAATAGCATTTGATCATACGTTTCTTCGTTATGCACGCCAATGTCTACACTTTGCAGCCATTTGCATTCATTACCAAACTTTCATTGGTGTGGCTATTATTTTGGACCCAAAGATTGGTGGCATTAATGTGCAATTGAGGAATGAAAATGAAAAAATGTGGGTCACTTAAGACAGCATAACGTAGCATGGAGTAGTGAGCGCATCATGTAACATGGAGTAGTGAGTCCATGAATGATGTAGCCATTGATGTTGATACATTCTCATTAAATAAAAAGCTCTTTTTTGAAGGAAGTGCAAGGAACATTTTGCCACAAGTCCAATGTTTCATCATAATATGAAAACCAACCACCACTAGCACCTCAAGTATCCATCAAAAACAATGCAATTTTCTACGTTCATCATCCACACCTTCTCCCACACGCACCATCTCCTTATCCCAACCATGTGCATGCTTGACTATTACTATATAATTTTCACCCAATCGGGCTCAATCTCTCTAGCATCGTCCCCATCACTTGCTTTAGAAGTTTTCACCATCTTTGGAATGGACATTGCATTCATTCTAAGAATGCAAGGATCCACCTTCTCAGGTAATTGAACCATGTTAACACATACGTGGAACAATTTCGAGGACAATAAGCAAGCTACAAGAGGAACTCACCCTTGTAGGAAATTTCCAGGAGCTTGTAACCGTGGAGGATAAGCACATCTTGTCGAAAAAAGACTTAAGACCTATAACTTCAACAAAAAAACACACTACAGCTGTGTTCTCAACCATGCCTAATTGCTTGTGAATTTTAGCACAATTCCCTAAAATCTGGCCTACAATAATGAACCTCATAGCATTCTACATCAAAATTGTTTCTTCAACAGAAAATCTCATCATTCCAATTGTCTTCATGGAAAAGAGTTAATGACATGTTCATACCACATCATCTTCTCCCCCTCAAGTTCGGTGATCACACTCAATTGCAACGCACATTGTTGGCCTTAGCGCTAGACTCCTTCCTACGTAATACGATTGAAAGGCTTCTTGGTTGTTGAGATTTGCAGGTGTGTAGCAAGGGCTAGGTTCCTTGCTCGTACAGGATCTTTTCTCGTGTAGCAAGCTAGCAAACAGATCACTAGATGGACTTTGGAAATTGAATGTGACAGCGAAAGAAATCTTGCTTGATTCCAAAGTACAAGTATGGTACATGAAAAAAAGGAGCCTAACAGAGGCTACACATGAGCTCCACCACTGCTCCTGGCCCACGCAAGGTGCAACGCCTTGCTAGGTCGTTAAGGCCGTCGATGCAAGGAGTCTTGGTCCAGCACCGTCTTCCAAGTAGGCTGGCCTCCAGGTAGTCAGGGCTTCCTCCTTCCCAGGCTGGCAGAACTTTGCCAGGCTTACAGGGGTCTCCTGGGCGGACTCCAGCAGAACCTTGGTCTGAGGCGCTTCCAGATGCTAAGTGCTGCAAGGTCGTGACACAAAAGATGAGTCCTGTTGAGAGATACTGAGATGTGCCAGGGCCGCCGCCTTTTATACTTGCGGCCATGGCAAGTTGACTGCCTTGCTTGCTTGAAGAAGCTTCCTCAGATGCACGGTGAAGTTTCACCGTAACTGTGGTTCTTGAATCCTGGAGCTTCTCACGGATCAGTGAGAGCCGTAGATCTCTGTAACCGGAATCCTTGCATTCTAGCTCGCCATGAAGCCTGTCCAGGTGGCGAGCAGAGAAGTATGTTGAGTCGTGGCCATGGATTGTCTGTGTAGACGGTCCCCACCAGGAGCTCACACACCGTGTCATGCTAGAAACCCAGTCAGGCCTTGGCCCACCTGACCGCGGCGCTTAGTCGCACTGCTCAGCTATGAGTCCCTACCCCACTAGAGCCATGCACAGTAGCTTGCGCATGCAACACGGTATTTTACAATCCAAGCCCTTTAGGCCTGGTTGCCAGAATAGGACTGGCCTGTTCGGTGAAGAACTGTCCACGGCTCTGCTCCCGGAAGCCACCGAGAAAATTCTCACTTCGCGCATCTTTATCCAATTACAAAACCGACTGTGCCATATCGAAGCATGAAACCAGCGCAGTCATCGCACCCACTAACACTCCCCCTAAATGGGTGCGCTGGTGCAAAGCTCGGATCAAGCCGGAGTGTTGCTGAAAAATTCCTTGAGAGACTCCCAAAAATTCTCATTGAGAAACCGAAGCTGTGAATCTTCCTCAGTGATGGGCTGGTCGAGAAAAGCCTTGGCCTCAGCTGCCGTATCGAAGAGAAAATTGTTTTCCTTCGAGTTGTTTGGGTGCCGGGGATAGTAAAGGTCCTGTTTCCGGGTCCGTCCCACTTGATTACAGAAAATCCAGAGATCCGGAAATGTCTGAGTGCAGTTTAGGCCACACCAGAACATTTGCGGTTGCTTCCTCATGAAGCAAGCTCTGTGGTGGCTTGCATGGTTGACTGTCTGCACGCTGAGTTTTCCCCTCCGGAACCTTCTCTGCTTTGTCCTGTTGTTGGAGAGTTGGAGACTCCTCTTTGGGGTCCACAAAAATAGTTTCTGTCTCCTCCTTAGGATCCTGGGTCACTGGAGCTGTATAAACAGCGCCTCCATGGTTGGGAAGACCCACTCCGCCGTTTTCAGTTGCTTGGCTTCGATTTGCGCTAGTCACAGCCATAGAACTCGTTGACGTCAGCTGCTTGACCTGCTTCAGTCCTTCCCGTCCGCGAGTTTCAACCTTGGTGACCGGTTTCTTGCTCAATTTGTCCGGTGACGCGGTCGTAGCTGGGCTTGTCGCAAGACTGTTTTTCCCCTCCGTGAATCTGCGCGCTTCTTCACGTCCACGGGTAGGGCCCGTGTGGTGTACGCATGTAGCCGTGGTTGTGAGATTTGCTGCTGCGAAGTCGAGTAGGCACCTTGCGCAGGTCGAGTTGGATGCCGCGGAATCTCTGCCGCCCGTTGCGTTCGTCGTTTGATCCTGCCCTTCCCTTTTCCGTTTTTTGTCAGCCAAGGGATGTGGAAATCGGTTAGGACCCATGGCCATGGCTAGCGATGGAGCGAGAGCAACCAGAACCTCGCCGTGGCCGGCGAGATCCCTCGCTCGCTCGCAGGCTGCCGCGGCTGCAGGCGAGTCTGCTGCGCTTGCTGCTTGTGCAACACCCCCCTTTGCCGCGCTGGCTGCTGCGCTCGCTGTCACGCCACTCGATGCTGCCCTGTTTCGCGACCGCAGGTGCGCTGCCGCGGTTTGCCTTTTTTTCGCCATGCGAGCTCGTCGGCTAGCAGCTACGTCATCACGCTGATCCTTGTTTTTGTTTTTGCAAAACCAACCCAAAGAATCGCGCGGGTACGTCCTGCGCTCCTTGAGAAACGCAGTCACGTTTGGGTCCGCGTTCTTAGCGAACCTATTCGAGTCCAGCGAATGCTGAAAGCGAGACTGCTACTCAAAATCTCCAAAACCTTTCTCCTGTGATGGCACAGATTTTTTAGTGCTCCCCCTCTCTACTGCAGTAGTAGTTTTCTCACCCACTTGCACCATAAAACAGGTGATAGTGGTTGGTACGCTGAACGAGGTGCAGATGGCGCGTTGTCCGATCTTCGATTTCCACGTGCCGTTTTTGTCGCCGTTCTTCAGGGCATATTGCGAGAACGCGATTGTGGTGAGTCCACACTACTGCTCACATCTGTAGAAAATTTCTTTAGGGAGATTCTTTGTCTGGAAGTCTGCAGCTTGCCTCGTCCCTGGCATGTGCACGAGCTGAATTGTGCCATCTTGTACTTTTGAGCACATCCAATGCCCGCGTATGTCGATGTGCTTAGTTCGCCCTTGAAACTTGGTCGAATTTGCCAGGTCGATTGCAGATTTGTTGTCCACAGAAATCTGCGTCGGCTTCTCTTGTGAAAATCCGATGTCCTCGAGGAGGTTGCGTGGATACGTGACCTCCTGTGGAGCCGATGTAGCAGCCACATATTCAGCCTCTGCAGAGCTGAGTGTGATCAAGTTTTGTCTCTTGCTTGTCCACGATACGGCTCCACCAATGAGCAGGCACACAAATCATGTCGTGCTGCGTCAGTCTTCCTCAGTTCCACCAAAGTCTGCATCTACATAACACTTCAGCTCCAGATCACTTGCGCTGCCAAAATTCAGGCTGATATCGCTTGTGGTTTTGAGGTATCCGAGGGCCCGATCAAGCTCCTAGCATGCTGCCTCTGAACATATCTCGTTTCCGCGTGCAAGGTTGCTGACCGCAAACTGTAGATGCGGCCGCGTACAGCTCGTAGCATGCATCAGTTAGCCGACTCTGCTGCGATAGTCTGTCTCGCTCCTCCCCTTTCGTCCTTGATGCTTCAGCTGCTGCTGAGTGAGAGGAGTTGGAACGTGCCGCTCAGGCACGTCAAATCGCTCATAAATCTTTGTGGCATATGTCTGTTGACTCAGCTCAAGCGACTTGGTCGTGCGGTCTCGCTTGATGTTCATGCCAGGGTAAAATTCGAGGCTTGGCATGAGAGTGATGTTGATCTCCTTTGCCATGGCTGCTGCTGTGGCATTGATGAGATCTGCCGATGGGCCAATGATCAAAATGTCGTCGACATAGACCAGGACGTAGCAGTCTGGTCTCTCTTCTGTAGATGGTCTGTGGAGGAAGAGGCAATCATTGTATGCCGATGGGTTGAAGTCGAGGGATTCCAACAGACTTTGGAGCTTGCGGTACCACAAAAGTGGACTTTGCTTCAGGCCGTACAAACTTTTCACTAATTTGCACACTCGCCCGCTCCCATCATCGTAACCCTCCGGCTGCTTCATGAGCACTGTCGTGTCCATTTCCCCGTGCAAAAATGCGTTCTTAACGTCGAGTTGCTGCACCTCATAGTCCATCACTGCTGCGACCGCCAGCATGATGCGAGCTGTGGTGTAGTGGCTCACAACGGCGTATGTCTCAAAAAATTCTTTTCCCTCCACTTGCGAAAAACCCTTTGCCACCAATCGTGCTTTGAAATTTTCAATACTGCCATCAGCCTTTGTTTTGATGCGGAAGACCCACTTGACCCCAACAGGTTGAGAGCCTGGTGGTAACTCAACGAGCTCCCACGTGCCTTGTTCTATGAAGCTTCCGTACTCAGCATCTAGTGCTGCTCTCCACTCAGCTGCATGCTCTCCACTGAGAACCTCCCTTATATTCCTTGGCTCTGGAGGTAGTTCTTTCGTTGAAGTCAGGAGAGAAGTGAGGTGGATAGTTGTGAAGTCAACGAGAATGTCTGCGTCCTCTTTGTATACCGAACATGCTGTGATGGCCATAATGTGCTCTTCCTCCTCCTCCTCTGCTCTCTTTTGCTCCAACTGTTGCTGCAAGAGGCGCGTGAAACGCCTGTCGTGGACTCCGCCTGGAGGATGATGTTGCCGCGTCGCCTGCGGACAATCCTTCACAGGCACCACCTCAAGTTCGCCATCGCGTACTTCGATCGGCTCATGATCTCGGGGGACGCCTACCATGTGGTCTCCATGGAGGGGCACACGCGTGCCCACCGCCTCCTCATGCGCCTCATCCAGATCCGCAAGGGTGAGTAAATCTGGATTTGAATCATCTTCTTTCAGCGATTCATTGTAGGAGTCATAGAAGGTCTGGAGGAAATCTGGAGCTGTCTTCTGCTTTTCCTCCCATGCTTGGCGCGTTAGGTCTCAAAAACAATTACGTCCCGGCTGACAATAATCTTCTGCGAGTCCAGTTCGTAGAATTCCCAGCCCTTCATGTTAGGGCTTTGTCCAAGAAAACCTCCCCATGATGCCTTTTCTGCCAGCTTCTTGTGGCGCTCCTTTGGCACATGGAAAAGTGCCATGCAGCCAAAGGTTCTAAGCATGGTGACGTCAGGCTTGTCACCATGCCATGCCTGAAATGGTGTCATGTCAGGCAACGCCACATGTGGTACGCGATTGCGCACCCAAAGTGCTTGCCTCAGCGTATAAGGCCACTAGTTGCTGCTGAGCTGGGCACCAAGAAGCATAGCCTTCAACGTCTCTTGCATTGTACGGTTGGCTCTTTCAGCCACACCGTTCTGCTACGGTGTGTAGGCTGTTGAAAACTGCTGCACGATCCCCATGTCCTCCAGACGGGAGATGAACTCCTCGCTCGTGTATTCTCCGGCATTGTATGAGCGCAGGACTTGTAACTTTGCATTGCTTTGCCTCTCTGCCATTGCCAGCCACTTGAAGAAGTAGGTAGGAGCTTTGTCTCGAGTGCGTAGAGGATAGCTCCACACAAAACGTGTCGCGTCGTCAACAAACGGAAGAATGTATCAGTGTCCTCCATAGACGGTAGCTGTCGGTAGTGGTCCACATATGTCTTTGTGGACTAGCTTCAACTTCTGGCTGACGTCACACTTTGTGGCAGGAGGGAACATTTGTCGTGGAAGCTTTGCACGCACGCAGTTCTTGCATGGCTGCGTCATTTCCTTGTTCCCATTATCCTTGATGTTGAGGCCGTTGACTTGCTCCTTCTTGTGCATTGACTGCACAAGCTGATTGTTTACGTGGCCCAATCGTTTGTGCCACATAGCAAGGTCTGCACCGGAGCCTTGGTGGAGACTTGCTGCTGCAAATGGCGAGGGAAGTTCATCAGATGCTGGAGCTTGGAAATCCAGCTCGATCATGCCGTGTGGTAGGAGGCGACCTTCCGCAAAGGTCTCGCCTTCACGGCTCTTCAAGGCAACGTGCTCTCCGTTGCTCACAACGCGTGCACCTCTCTTCATCAGCTGCCCTAGTGAGAGGAGGTTAACAGTAATCTTAGGTATGTAGAGCACGTCTCCAAACTTGACTTGGGCACCTTGGTACCCTGTTATTGTCATTTTCCCCTTTCCTAACACTGGAACTTGCTTGTTGTTGGCGACTGTGACGAAGCCCTTGGAGCAAGGTAGGAGTTCGTGGAGGCACGTCTTGTCAAAAGTGATGTGGGAAGTGCACCCACTATCCAGGTACCACACGTACGTTCAGCGAACCAGCTTGTTGCTTTCCGTGTTTGACAACTGAAACACGGACCCCGTGT
Organism: Penium margaritaceum; assembly: GCA_023375785.1. Classification (NCBI taxonomy): domain Eukaryota; kingdom Viridiplantae; phylum Streptophyta; class Zygnematophyceae; order Desmidiales; family Peniaceae; genus Penium; species Penium margaritaceum. Next base: position 106,135 of record SZWC01003834.1, read on the forward strand.
AGTCATATTGCTTTCTTGTGCCTTCCTCCTTTGCTTGCTTCTCTGGCCCCTTCTCTTGCTTCTCGCCATGCTTCACTTTTTCAACATTCTTTTTCTCCTCCTTTCCTCCTGAGTTCCTTGCTTGCTTCATCCGTCTTGCTTGCTCCTCATCCCATAGACGCTTTCTACAATACTTCTGCACATGCCCTGGCCTGCCACAATAATGGCACTCATATGTAGGGCGTGATCCTGGCCGTTGGTCACGCGAGCTTCGCCAGCTTGCCTTTGGCTTCGAATGGGTGGAAGATTGGTCTGAGGCCGCCTTCATCAGTGGTTGGCTGTTCCGTGATGGCTGAGTGGAGTTGACTGCAGCGCTGACTCCTTGGTACGTTGTGTTGGTGAGAATGCGTTCTTTCTCTTTTGCCAGCTGGCGGTCACGCTGCTCAGTGAGAAGCATCTTGCAGATGCATGCTTCGGTCAGTTCAATCTCATGCTTGAACTTTAGCACCTTGCGCATGTCGTCCTAGTCACTAGTTAGGCCGTTGAGGAGGAATGTCACAAAAACGGGTTCGGATACTGGTGCATCTGTCACTACAAGCTGGTCTCGTAATGACTTTGCTTTGTTGATATACGCCTCAATATAGTCGAAGCTGTTGAGGTTGATGTGTGAAAGTTCTGTCAGGAGGTGGGATTTGAAGGTAGAGTCGCCAGACATATAGGTCCGGACAAGGTAGGACCATGCTTGCTTCGTAGACTCTGCCATATCTTCGTACATCCGAATTGCTTGTTGGATGCAATTGCTCAATTGGTTGTCCAGCATCAGGAATGCAGCTTGGTTAAAGTACTTGTACTCTGACACCAGTTGTGGTGGTGATCCCAAGGGTGGAGGTGCGTAGTACCCGGTGTAGAACTTCCATATACCATGAATCTGGGCCACCTGCTTGAATTTGTGTACCCAGTGAGGGAAGTTCTCTCCATCAAATTGGTCAATCTTGATCTTATGTAGCTGCAAAGCAGTTGCTGTCGGAGGTACGGCATCCTCAAGTCCTTGGTACGCCTTGCCATGTGGAGGCACTCGGGGGCCTTGCACATGGCACTGCTGCTGCATTGCTGGATGAGCTTGGAATGGTGGTGCGGCTGGTGCCGTGTATGCTTGTGACAGAGGTGCTAGTTGTACTGGTTGGAACTGTGCCATCATTGGTACCGCGGGGGCAGCTTGCGACTGTTGAGCTGCAAACTACTGTGACATGCTTCCTTGGGCAGGTGCCATAGGATGCAGCTGCGGAGGTATTGCTGGTTGCACAACTAGGGGAGGGCTTGCTTGAGGCAAATGCACGGATGATCCTTCAGATGCTTGTTGCCATTGCATCTGTTGCTGCTGTTGTTGTTGGTGAAGCTGTTGCTACTGAAGTTGCTGTTGTTGAAGTTGTTGTTGTTGCTGAAACCACGCTAGTTGCTGTTGAAGTTGTGCAATCTGGGCGGCCTCAGCAGCATGTGAATGTTGCACCTGCTGTGTCTAAGATGCTTGAGCGGCATGCGTTAGCTGCTCTTGTTGATGAAGGAGCTCTTGAGCTCCCATCTGCTGCCTCAACGCCTCCCTCTCGTGCTCCACAGCTTGACGAGTTGCGGCTTCTTGTTGTGCCATGTGTTGCGCCTCTTCTGCCAAGCGTTGCGCTTCTACTGCTTGGCGTTGTGCGTGGTCTGCGACATGGCGTCCTTGATCATGACCCATACGCAGACCATGCAAAACAAAGTTCTCATCAAGAGCAAGAGAACCTGCCCTTTGATCCTCCGCGTCCATGTTTCTCATGGTCTCTTGATGCTTTTGTCTTGTGCAGGCCAAACGTCGTGAAGGGCTAGTCGCGTTGCACGTTGAGGAGAATTCGCACACTCCTCCTGTAGCTTGTACAGGGATGGTGAAGAGCTGCTTCACCAATCTACTCTGCTACTGCTCCCGCTAGACTAGCTGAACACAGAGGCTAGTGCTCTGATACCATGTTGAGATTTGCAGGTGCGTAGCAAGGGCTAGGTTCCTTGCTCGTACAGGATCTTTTCTCGTGTAGCAATCTAGCAAACAGATTAGTAGATGGACTTTGGAAATTGAACATGAAAGCGGAAGAAATCTTGCTTGATTCCAAAGTACAAGTATGGTACATGAAAAAAAGGAGCCTAACAGAGGCTATACATGAGCTCCACCACTGCTCCTGGCCCACGCAAGGGGCAACGCCTTGCTAGGCCGTTAAGGCCATCGATGCAAGGAGTCTTGGTCCAGCACCATCTTCCAAGTAGGCTGGCCTCCAGGTAGTCAGGGCTTCCTCCTTCCCAGGCTGGCAGAACTTTGCCAGGCTTACAGGGGTCTCCAGGGCGGACTCCAGCAGAACCTTCGTCTGAGGCGCTTCCAGATGCTAAGTGTTGCAAGGTCGTGACACAAAAGATGAGTCCTGCTGAGAGATACTAAGATGTGCTAGGGCTGCTGCCTTTTATACTTGCGGCCCTGGCAAGTTGACTGCCTTGCTTGCTTGAAGAAGCTTTCTTAGATCCACGGTGAAGTTTCACCGTAACCGTGGTTCTTGAATCCTGGAGCTTCTCACGTATCAGTGAGAGCCGTAGATCTTTGTAACCGGAATCCTTGCATTCTAGCTTGCCATGAAGCCTGTCCAGGTGGCGAGCAGAGAAGTATGTTGAGTCGTGGCCACAGATTGTCTGTGCAGACGGTCCCCACCAGGAGCTCACACACCGCGTCATGCTAGAAACCCAGTCAGGCCTTGGCCCACCTGATCGCGGCGCTTAGTCGCACTGCTCATCTATGAGTCCCTGCCCCACTAGAGCCATGCGCAGTAGCCTGCGCATGCCACACACTCTTTTACAATCCAAGCCCTTTAGGCCTGGTTGCCAGAATTGGACTGGCCTGTTCGGTGAAGAACTGTCCACGGCTCTGCTCCCGGAAGCCACCGAGAAAATTCTCACTTCGCGCATCTTTATCCAATTACAAAACCGATTGCGCCATATCAGAGCATGAAACCAGCGCAGTCATCGCACCCACTAACATTGGTATGGCTTGCCATTCTGAAGGAAAATTTTCATATGGACATCAAACTATACATTCAATCGCAAACTTGGGTGGACGTGCTAACGTAATGAATGCCAACCTGGCGGTATATTGGGGGAGTGATGGCGACTTGGAGTTTCGCCATCCACCTGTGCGAGGTATGGTTGATCCTGCCCGTTTTACACATAACACAATCAATGTATCAAACATTCGAGTTTTGGTGATTTCCCCAAAATTGTCTGAGTACACATTTATCTTCTGTTCACATGAAGAGTAATGCACGTTTTAACCATTGTACTATCTCTTAATGCAAACAAAAAACCGCAAATATAATGTAAGACATATAGTATGTCAGAAGTAGAAGACGTACATTTGTCTAAGGACTTGTTGTATACTGATTCATACGCATGAAAAAGAAACTTTAGTCATCTGAACATAACATCGTGTTGAATTTGATCATTGAACACTTTCCCAGGATATGTGCCAACGTTTTTCTCTTGCTCTCTTGCTATCGGACTCCCATTCCCCCAACTGTCGATGAATTCGAGGACTCTATTGAGGCTTGTATCGTGCCGAGGATGTGCTCCGTTCACTAGTGCATTGCATTATGTACTCTTTTACAATTCCATCAGAAACGATATACCTTATTGAAAAAGAGCTTTACTGTTTTGGAGGGGGGGTAGCGTTGGCTCTCGACCCCCCCCCTTTAGGTTCAAGTGTATCGACAGAGTGTATCTGGTCATTGTATCACTTTTGTTCGATGGGCAATAACAGAACTACACTGGTGCATTCAAAGTCGATGGCATATCCATGCAATCACACCGTCGATCTCGAATAATCAACGTTGCGGATGTAGCGTTCCTGAAAAGACACAGAAGATACTCCGTAACGGTCACCCCGTATCCGGAGGCCTCCCTCTCCCCCTCCCCCCACGATACCCACGAATGTGTTGGGTCCGTGTATCGAGGCGTGTATCGTGTAGACCATGTATTTCTTTCATTAGTTTATAGACATTAGTGTCTTTTGCACATGTTCATCTGATACATGGACCATGTATACTCCACCAATTCACTTTTGCTACTTGGGGGGGTCAGCGTCCGCACTCGATCTGCCCCCCTGAAAGGGCTTGAGTGTATTGGCAGCTTGTAGCTGACCACTGTATCAGTTTTTTGCGATGGACAATAGAAAACATACACTTGTGCATACGTAGTCGATGGCACATGTACGCATCACCACTACAGATCGTTGGTAATGGATGATGCCAATCTAACAAAACTTTCTTGCATTCAGGGGAGAACAGATTCAAAACGATCGCAATGTTGTGGGGAACCCCCCCCCCCC
>SZWC01003835.1:43321-79853 GCA_023375785.1 Penium margaritaceum
TATAGATATAGATATAGATATAGATATAGACATAGATATAGATATAGATATAGATATAGATATAGATATGGATATAGATATAGATATAGATATAGATATAGATATAGATATAGATATAGATATAGATATAGATATAGATATAGATATAGATATAGATATAGATATAGATGTATATGTATATATAGATATATATAGATGTAGATATAGATATAGAAATAGACATAGATATACATATAGATATAGATATAGATATAAATCTAGCTATACATAGATGTAGAAAGATATTTATATGGATATGGGTATAAAAATAGATATAGATATAGATATCGGTATAGATATACATAAAGATATAGATATAAATGTAAAAACAGATATATAGATTTGTATGTAAATGCATAGATATATATTTAAATACATATAGATATGAATACAGATATAGATTTATACAAATAATGGAACATTATAAGAATTGAATGTATTTGATTTCTTTTATGTATTTGTGTTTTCATTTCCTTACCTTGATGTACGGAGTTGAACGTGTGGACTCGTTAATCGTAGTTGGTTGTCCTCGTGTGAGGAGCACGTCACTCAAGGTTTTGTCTCGCATTAGCTGTGATTATGGAGCTTCGGATGCAACTATGATGCTTGTGTGGAACTCTCTAGCCATTGTGTCCTTAATCAACAAGTCATGGACCTTATCGCGAGGCATATGGCACCAGCCACATCATAACATGTATTTATCAATATGGATACTTGTAATGATATGTTAAACTTTACAACTATGGTTCAAAGTAAGACATGGAGAAAATATGTGTTTGTTTCAAGGAATAAGCCATCTATTTAAATTTCAATGAAAATTGGAATGAGCTATGTAATGGGGATCTTTTGTAGTGGTAAGAAAGCATGCATAAACATACGTTTCAAATCATTTCTTATTTCATAGTTTTATTCAAGGTGTAAGAGAGAAAAAATGTTGTTCTTATGCTAGTATGGAATATCATTGATAGCACATGAAAGCGTGTAGTTTTCTATTCACAGAGTATCGTTGGTGACTTGTAGTTCATGTGACGTTCTAGTGTAGTGCATAGGTTCAAGTTCCCCTCGACTATGTTTTTCCTACGATTTTTTCTTTACGTCCCTTTAGTTGGGGGAATGTTGGCCACCCAGACCAATTTTTCCCCGCAAGAGCTGCTTCTGAGTCTCTCCTATCCCTTCCACTCACTGGCGCGGCGTCTCTATGGTGTGGGTATCCCCATGTTCCACATATCTTTTGTTAGTCACACACCCGGTGTTACTAGCAGGGTGACTGTTTGACAAGGTCGGAGATTTTGGCATGTGCTTTAAAGTATATCAGCACGTCCTTCTAAGAAGATGACGTTGGCGTCTTATAGGACAAATGCACATTGACGTGCTCATCCACGTCCGTAAAAGTTTTCTTTGGAGTGGCGGGCTCCGCAGAGGGACCCTTTTGCTTTGGTTTGGCCTACAATTTTGGCCTCGACAGTGGTTGCAAGGAGTGCGTGGTAAACCAGATGGGGGCTTTTGTGCGACGCCATAGCCGACTCGGAGACATGACCCATATGAAGTTGAGTAGCGCTATTTTCACTCGATACCCGGTCACTTTCGACTTCCACTGAAACCTTTTTTGGGAGACTAAACTAACCCTTCGTTGAAAGGGAACCTCTCAGGGTACGATATTGTGGTGCTTGGGAGGTGCCCGAACCCTAATAAAACTCACAACCTTCGAATTTTACGTAGGGGGGATTGCTGAAAACGACTTTATCTGACATTTTGCGATGTTTTTCAGGTATTAGATGAAAACAAGTGTGAACGCTCCATTGCAAAACATAAACATTAACTTGGTAGATCGCGTGGAGCTTCGAGCCCGGTAAGTGGGTTTGTTATTCCTCCGCTATTACAGCAAACGCTTAGCGGCTCATCCCTAGGGGGTGAAGCGACGCATTGATTTTGCTATTGATTCTATGATCTCGCTGGTTTGGTTAACGGGATACGGCGCGGCGAGTGCTTTTGCAAGCGCTTGCAAATGCTTGCGAGTGCGCCAAAACGCCGATGAAGAATGAGAGGAAGAATCAACAGGTTCTCGCCAATTCACACTGATTCTCTCGGCTTGAAATCCTACGTGGCGTGGTTCCCAACGTCTTGGAAACGTCTTGAGTGCGGCAAAGCGAAGAATCAAAGATTAGATCCATGATGAAACCTCTTCGAAAAACATTTTCACTAAATCGACCGAAAAATCTACGGTCATGGGCAATTATCAAACCTGTTAGAAGCTTGCCGAAATCACTTGTGTAGCTTGACGTCGCAATATTCGGGAGTTGCGCAGAGGGGGGAGGTGGGGGGTAGCGGATCGGAGTAGGATTAACGTCGGCAAAATCAGGACGTTCAGCCGCCAATGTCGGAAAGGGTACATCCATGAAAGTTATAGACACAGCAGCTAGGTCCCGCTGATTTGAATCGGTTCCCTCTAGATGACAGAATCATAAAAGAATCATATTCTGGGCGCGAAATCGATGAAACCCTAGAATCAGTAGCGAGATCACAACGCCAGTTCACCCCCCTAGGGCAACCCCCAGGCCTTGCCGGGGCGCCGTAGCCATCCTTCGAAATGCGCGGCTCGATGGCTGCGGCTGGATGGGGACGCAGTTTGTGACGCACGATCCATCTAGAGAGCAGCTCCGGATCGCGCTCCACAAACTCCCGATTCTTCGTCGCCATCCAGCCGTGATGGTGCCTATGGTTGGATCCAGCGCCGGCAGCTCGAGGTGCACTGTTGCGATTCTTGCGGCAAGGCTCGTAGCCAAGGTTTCGAATAAGCAGCCAGAGATTTTACAACACGAAATCCAAACAGCATGGAGACAAGCAGCTCCAAATCTAGGACCCCTCGTCTAAACCGACAGGCGGGAAGGCTGTCCCTACTCTAATGGGAAGAACGGACACAACCATCTTTGCCAGGTGTGGAATCATCCCACTAGTAAAACTGAAAACGGCAAAAACTGTAAACGGCAAAAACGGCAAAAGGTTTAATTTTCTCTCAGAAGAGAAAACTTATGCCGGGTGCCAAGTTCGACCCCTCTCCTGACGCGAACTACCTCCTGTGTGTGGATTCATAACTGGATACTGCCATACAGCCTCCTGGTTACTCAGAGAGCCCAATTTTGGAAGTGCCCTCCTATCGGATGTCTATGTGATGGGGGGTGAACGTACAACATGACGGTCGACGAAAAGAAACATTGAGAAGCGTGAAAGAAAACCGGATGGTGTTTGCATCGATTCTTCCAGCACTAGACAAATTGATGCCAATATGATTTGACAAACCATGCATGCACCACACAACACACTAGCCAATCAAAAGCAAGAGATAAGTGAGAAGGGCGAGTGCAAGTGTGAGTCGCTTTCGCCACTCGACGGATGTCGAGAACTCGATGTATCTCGCGGGTGCGTCATTTTTTAGAACTGATTCTTTTATCAAGAGACCAGAAGGTGTGTTTTTCAGAAACTTTATTGAGCCTGATGAGAAAAAAAAAGAGTTCTCGATCGATTAGCATCGCTCTCTACTCAGTGCTTAGGACAATACATGAGAGCCTGATTTCCAACGATAGCAGGTCCTTGGATCTATACGACTTCAAACTAGGCATAAACTGGACATGAAAGTCCTAAATCAACATTCATGATTTACTGGCAAGAAAAACAGGCACCTACCATCGTCGCTGTTTGGACCCATCGCCTCGAGTCTAGAAGAGTCGCAAACCAAACAAGTTGCATATAATTTCCCTACATAAAAACCAGTTTCAAACTTTAATGTCTTAGGTTACTAGACTCTCAACTAATAAACTACACTTGTCATGTCACAAAACTTGTTTACATTCGTTAACCCCAATCTTTGAAGGCGCATTCCTCATTATGACACTAATGCTTTACAAGTCCTCATTTCATTCTTGAAAATGTACATTCGATCTACCCCATTATGTAAATGATTCTAAGAACAATTAAATTCCTGAAAAACAATAGGAGTTGAAAAAAAACGAAGCACAATCTAGGTCTAATAAATAAAAAACTGTTGCAGAAAAACTAAAGAATCATGCATGAATTTCTTTAGTTGTTCAAGAATAAAATCAAATAAAGTGAGAGTGGAAAATATTTTCAGTATTTTTATAAGTGTACAGGCATTTGAAAAATCTTCAAGAATTTTGTTAAAGAATGAAATCCAAACATAGTTACATAACTTCTTTTCAGAATCTAGTTCCACACATGTTAATGTAACAAGAATGAAATGATCTGTGTAGCGAGAGGGCCTGTTTACTCTTCCCTCCTTGTAGTTGTAAGGAATGTTTGGACACCACCCCTTTCCATAGCAAGGGCTGGCGGGTGGCCAGCCCATCGCAAGTTGCTGGCAACTTGGCTGCAAATTAACGAGACGATTCGCGGCCAGCAAGGTGATTGGTTAGACACATGCTAGCTATCCCTCAAGCTAGTTGCTCGATCGACGGCTAGGAGGCCTCGAGGCCTCAAGGGCCAAGGCTTGTGGCCTCGAGAACTTGTCCTCACCCTCTCCTTCCTGCCTCCTCAAGTGAGTGTGGCAAGGGATAGAGAGCAAGGGAGTGAGGTGCAAGAGAAACAAAAAATCACTGGCACAAAATTGAAGGACGTGTCCCGCACGCAACCATTTTGTGCCATTGTGCCAAAAACAGACCTTGAGTTCTTTTAGAACAAACCTTTTGTTTTGTTTCCATAAAGCTCATGCAAAATCACGAGTTTAGAGTAATAACCCCTCATATTTGGGACCCAGAACAAGAGGACGAGGTTAAAACTGAAATGGGCCTCCAGAGACTGGAAGTATTCGAGCCTCTCCGCATGAGTAGTTGATGAAAACTGCCCCCAAGAGTGACATGGAGGGGAAAGCTCCTCCGTGGAGCTTTAAGCGTCATTCTGCAAACTCCAATGATGACTTTGATGCACAAGCTTGAAACACGACTTGTTATAATGGCTTCAAAAGGAAGAAAACCCTTGTGACTGAGTATGCAACAATTCAAACGGCTATGAGGAACACAAAATGTTGCAAACATCTCAATGAGCAATAGAAACGCCACAAGGGGTATGAGCTTGAAACGTAATGGTTTTCAGTATGATAAAGTGCGTTCAAAAGATCTAGTGGATTTCTTCTTTATCTTCCTCATTCCTTTAAGCTTCCTCTTCCTTCCATGTAACAAGTTGAGTTTTTTTGGACAAGATGGGGAGTTGCCGACTATAAAGGAAAATGACACGTGTGAGCTAGTTGACAAATGGAAAGATGCCAAGGTCATCGACTCAAAGTGGGCTCTTAAGACCATGTTCACAAAAGAAGGTGTGGCTGAAAAACACAAGGCACGGTTTGTGGCGAAGAGATACGTGTAGCATAAAGGCAAGCACTAAGATGAGTCATTTGCTCCTATCGCCAAGTTCACAAGCATCCGGATGATCCTTGTGCTAGCAGCCGTGAAGGACATGACGCTCCACCAAATGGACGTAAAGAAAGCCTTTCCTTAATTGCATCATAAATAAAAGAGGTCTAGTATGAGGTGCCGTAAGGGATGGAGGTAGTAGAGGGAAAGGTGTGTAAGGTGTGAAAGTCCTTTTATGGGCTAAGACAATCACCAAAATACCGGTACCAACAGATGGATAGCTTCATGACACAACTAAGCTTCATATTTTCTGAGTCAAACCATAGCTTGCATGTGCATCATGACATGTAGCCCCATGAGATTTTCACACTCTACATGGACGACATGATTTTGTGTTTGACGGATTTGTCAAGCCTACAACGGATGAAAGTGCACTTGACCAGCAGATTCCACATGTTAGACATGGGAGAGCTGGAGTTCTACCTCCGGATGAACACATGGGCAACTGTGAAACATCCATCTTCTTATTTGGTGTATTGGAACAATGATCGTGAACGTGCCAAGTTTCTAGTACATGTAATGCACCTACCAAATGTCTTGTTCGGTCTTACGATGCACCAACACTAATATAAAACACGAATCAATACCGTCATTTCTGACCAAATCTTAAAACGAACGTGAAATGACTCCCATGTTTGCTGTGCATGTTTAAACTTTATGTCATACAACATTGTTGAAGTGATAGAGGTAGATTGATATGTACCGCATACCTTTGTGGGTCCTAAACGTAGATCACTTTTTTCAGCACCGTTGGTCTTCACATCCTCAAAATTTGGTTACAAATGCTTTCATTCCATGGATTCTGCATAGTCCACATAACCATCACAAGAGGTGATGTTTTAATCAGGTATGTCATCCCAAAAACACCACATTTATGATTGTTTTTATGGGTCATGGGTGACCAATCATCAATCCACCCACCATGCAAGTCGTCCATGCGAGAAAAAAAATGCGTGATAGACTTAAGATCTTGGTACCTATCATAATCTTTTGCTTTGTTTATCACATCATTTCAAGGAATTACACCTTGAAAATTCTCAGTTTTACTTGCTTTTCAATCTTCCTTTTAAATTCTGCTGCACTACTTTTGGTCGTACTCCCAAATTCTCATACGTTTGATGACTATGTGAGCAACCATTATACAAGAAACATTGACACCGTGATGAAATATGCCAAGCACCAGGTTTATCTGGCCACCATGCTTGTTAGGCAATGTACCGCATGACAACATCCATGAGCTAATGTTAATCCCTTCCTAAAAAATATTCAGCCGTTGGATAGATATCAATGTAGTCAAGATTTTTGTTTGGCCTTAACATTCCAAGTAGTACAGTTGGAACACTTTCATGAATGACCAGATCTCTTTCAACATACACCAGAGTGATGTGAAATGAACATCCTCTTTTCCATTGAATAAAGCTTGCACCTTTGCGGTGTAATGGTCATTCTATGACCATTGTGATTGCAAATCACATGGGTGGTGTAGTCATGACATGTTTTAGTGTTGTCAAAACTTACATGCACAGTCACTTTCTATTTGAGTGCAATCAGCGCTCATTGTAACCATGAGATTGAAAACAATGTCACCTATGCCCTGACCCTTGTTTTACATGTGTGTTCATAAATCAAAACTTGCAAGAACAGGGGATTTATTTGCATTTGTTTCTATGGTGAAGCTGGCACTCATGCTAAAATGCATTTGTCATTCGTAGTACATATCTCCCTAATCGATGAAAAATACTAAACTGGTGCCACTAATGCATCTCACATTAATGGCTACGTGCAATTGATAGCGTTGCATCTTGTACCTGGGTGATTAGTACATCTAGTTATTGCATCAATAGTGTGGTTGATGCTAAATTTTGTTGTTTCATGAAGAACACGGTGGTTTAGTAAACAACCAAGTTCATAGAGAAATTGAAAATCACACAAGTAGAATAGGAGTTTGTACGAGTGTTACATTCCACACCTGCACGAGTAGTGTAGTTTTGGCGTCATTGATTCCTTTCCTAGTAAAACAAGGATCTATGACAAGAGATATGGTACTTGTGGGAGTAAATTTAAAGGTGTTTGTTTTTAATATGTCATGATTCATTTGCAATGAAGAGAGTTTGGTAGATTGGAGTCACAAAAATGATTGCCTTTATTGGCCCCATCTCCATGATATTGAACAATATGTTTTGGTCACAATCTCTTACTACGTATGACTAACTCAAGTTAATCTATGCTGCTAATCTGATGGACCCCTTTTTGAATGATTCCTAAATAGCTGATTTTACAAGAGCTATGCCGAAGTACATGAAAGACAGGGGCATGGAATTTCGTTCCTATGTTGGGCTCCTTAAGTAAAAAGAAGAACGAAATCCATGAGATTGGAAGGTCATCAAGAATGAACGTTGTAATGGGATTAGAGGGAACACCGCGAATAGTCAAAATGACCCTCATCCTGAAAGCAAAGCTTCAAATGTATATTATTGATAATCAAACAAACCTTTCCAACAGAGCAATGTTTTGCAGAAAAATGGCCACTCTTTTGAGGATGTCCTTGTTCATTTAGAACTCGTACAAGAATCTCCACCGTTACCATTTTTTGTGTGTAAAAGGCACTCAATTCAAAGGTCCAATTCAACACTTGGTTCACCTGCGTGGACGCCGGCATAGATTGCTGCCATCAATGCCAAAAACCCTCCACTTGAAGTTAGTAAAGAAGGGGGAAATTTTTTTTGGTACAGTCGGAGTCACAATTTCCTCACACAAGAAAATTGCTCCTTCAATGACAGTTGGCAGTGTTGAAGAAAAATCTCCAACACTCTTTTCCTTTCCCTCACAAAAGCATGTTTTGATGAATGCTTCACAACTTTGGAGAATACATCACACCGCAAACTGAGCTCCATGTTGCCCTTTGCACCACTGAAACTGGGTCAAGACACCGTCTTTGCTTGTGAAGTTGAACCAAGGATGCTTGGAAGGGAGAGAAAAAAGGAATCATACACATGTCTTGGGAGAGAACCAACCGGTACTCTTCCATATGTAAAAAGCTAGGATTCTGTCTACGCTAAGTGAACACGCCATATAATATCAGATTTTAAAATTTTAGCCGCACTTTGCGTCTTTAAGCCATCTTTACAAAGTGAGAGGAAAAGAAGTAGGAATTTAATCTTTTCTTGCCATCTGTCATGAAGATGGAGGTGGATTTGAGACATTGCACCCCTTTAAGGACAAAATGGATTGCTCCCTTTGTCCGCCATGAGCATAGATGACACTATGGAAAAGTGGGTGCTTCCCCTCCGTTCCCTCATTGGCACCATCAGGATCTCAGGAGAGGGAGGGGAGGCCTCCCCCGTTGGTGGTATTGGCGGCAAAGGGAAGGGGAGAGGGAGGTAGGAGAGGGATTCTTGCCCTCTCCCCCCAATTGGTGCCATCGCCACCAAAGGAGGGCTGGACATGGCATGAACCCCCCTCTCTTCCCCCTTCGGCGCCATTCACACTCAAGAAGGAGATGGAGGGCATCACCTCACTCCAACCCCCTTGGAACTCTTGGTACTTTTTGTAGTGAGGGGAAGGGAAAATAGCTCTACCGTCTTCTATTGTCGCTCCTTGCGCTTGGAGAGAGAAGAGAGAGGGAGAGAAAATCTCCTCCCTCCCACCCTGCCACTATTGGAACCTAGAGTTTAGGAGAAAGGGGAATGCATTTCCCCTCTCCTTCTCAGATTGTAAGTGTGTCTCCAGCTGTGTGAAAGTTGTGTTTTCAGGTCAAGATTTGGACTTGTAAAAGTAAGATCTAGACTTATCAGACCGAGCTCTCAACTCATTTTCCCAACTAATGGGCATTTTTTCTTGTGGCTCTGGACGATTCATCATGGAGGCCTTTTTAGCAGTATTTCTTCTTATTCTCATTCTACTTCTTCTTCTTCTTCTTCTTCTTCTTCTTCTTCTTCTTCTTCTCTCTATCTCTCTCTCTTGCTCTGTCTATCTCTCTCTCCCTCTCTCTCTCTCTCTCTCTCTCTCTCTCCCACTTCCTCTATCTCTCTATCTCTCTCTTCATTTCTCTCTCTCTCTCTCTCTCTTTCCCTCCCCCCTCTCTCTCTCTCTCTCTCTCTCTCTCTCTCTCTCTCTCTCTCTCTCTCTCTCTCTCTCTTGCATCCATTTCTCATCGAATCATAAGGAACGATTAAAACGAGGAATAGGAGTGATACATCTTGTTTTGTCTCAAAATTTCTTTGCTCGAGTGTCATCAAGTCAGTCTCGTGGCATCTTGGCTAGTCCATATACTTCTATGAATTCCAAAACTTATTGTACAGACATAATGTTATTCCAAAAAAATCAAGAACTTCAAATCTTGTAATGGCAAAGGTATTTTTGTGACTAAACTTGAAAACGAAGGCAATCCCCAGAGAGTATAGTCCAAGAAAACACATATGGTCATCTCAATTATTTGGGCTGAGATGCACCGTGCCAAGGATGGAAAGGATCGTCATAGGGAACAAGTAAAGCATGCAAGAGAAGCAAGCACCTAATCCCTGTTGATTTTGTGAGAAAGGCAGCAAGGGCTAGGACCCTTGTTGGTAGGATCTTTGGGTGATAAGCAGTACAGCATGTACAATAGCAGGCCAAGGGTTGGGAATCTGGACTGAAATCTTGATTGATACAAAGTACAAGTATGGTACATGGAAAATCCTAGGCAAGCTAGGCTAGCACAACTCATGGCCCACAAAGGGGTAACGTCTTGCTCGGCCCTCTAGGCCGTCGTGGCAAGGGTCTTTGCACAGTCTTCAGGTTGACTGGCCTCTAGGGCAGCCTCCACCCAGGTTGGAAGGCCTTTCCAAGCTTATAGGGGCCTTGGAGGGATCTCTAGCAGTGTCTTGGTCAAGGCTCAAGAGTCAAAGGCTTGAGCAGAGCTGAGTGCTTATAGAAAGCTGAAATGCTGAGATAGATCTGAATTGAGAGGAGCTTCCCCATTTATACCTGTGGACCTGGCAAGTTGACCACCTGAAGGAGAAGCTTCCTTCAGGTGGTTCAGGTGTGCTGCCTCTTAGGGAAGCTTCCTTCCAAGTGAAGCTTCCTGTAGGTCAGACTTGTTGCTGGCATCCCTCTGGGTTCAGGGAGAAGCTTCCTCGTTGAGGAAGCTTCATTAGGTGTTCAAGTGCAGCTTCCCCAGGAGGTTGCTTGCTCTACAAGCTTTTCTCTGACGATCGTTGATCGTCCCATGCTGCTGTATCAGATCCATTGGTTGGGAGCCTTCTGAAGCTTGTACCAGATTGGCCCATGCAGGTAGAAGGGACCAGGCTTCATGCATGTGGCTCATGATGCACTGTAGGCCTCATGCTTAGGGTGCATGATTCCTGTCCAGTCAGCTAGATGACTCCCTGACCAGGGTAGCTGTGCAGTGCTACGCAGTAGGTAACTCCCCTCTCTGCTAGAGCAAACTAGAGGCATGCGCAACCCCCTTACGCATGCAAGCACACTATGTTACACACCAGGCCCTTTAGACGGCTTCAGGGTTGGTTGCCAGAATGTATTTGGCCTGTACAGGAGAGAATTCCCAGTATACGTGGACCCGGAAATTCACCGTAAAATCCGTAACTTTCTATACAGTGCTCCGAATGCAGTGCTGTCTTCACCATATCGGAGCTTGACACCAGCACAGTAATTGCACCTCTCAACACTCCCCCTCAATTGGTGCGCTGGTTGTTTAAACCGTGTCACTCCTACGGGCTACCAAAAAATTCCTCAAGTGCCTCCCAGAAATCTTCGTCGAGATAATGGAGCTGAGTGTCCTCTTCGCTGAGTGGGAAATCTGGAAATATTTCAATATCGGCTTATGCACCCGAGGAAAGAATTATTTCCTCTTGTCTTTGTGCCAGGATTACTTCTTGACCTATTTCGGGTCCACTGGCCCTCCTTTCCGTTAGCTGGTCGTAACCGAGAATTGTTGGGTCGAGTTCGGGCCACTCCAGAAAGATTTCAATTGCTTCATGCAGAAGCAACCCGTCTGGTGCTTCATGGAAATGAGGCTGTGCATGTTGGTTTTGCTCCTGTGGCTCCTTCCTATATTCTCCGTGCACCTTAGGAGTTGTCGAATCTTGCAGAAAAACTGGTTCTCGGTTATGTGTTGACTTTCCAGTTGCTGGAGCAGTACAAAAGATGGCGTGGACGTTTTGGAGGTCGTCCTTGCCATTTTCAGTCGCGAGGAGCTTGTCTGTAGCAGTAACAGCCGCTTTACTATTACTCTCTTGTTGGAAAACCCATTTCAGTCCTTGTTGTCCGCGACGTGCCGTCTGAAAAACATCGTTCTTGGTGGAATCGTCCGCTGTGGTCGTTCTCGCTCTCTTCCAACGGATCTGGGGCGCGTCTTCCGATTTTGCTGGTGAAGAAGATGGCTTGTTCTGCTCGGCATTGTTTGCGTGTGAGGGACACAGCTTCACGTGTGAAACTGTCACTGGTGCGTACTCGAGGAGACACTTGGGGCAGCTTCCTCTTTTCGCTTTTGCTCTCTCCTGTCCATCTCTGATTCCGTTTTTTCCGCCACCGTTTTCGTCTTGTCCATCGCTGCGACTGGTGTACTTGCTTGCGCTCAGGCCCCGCTTAGTGAGCAGGGCCTCGTCTTGCTCCCCCTCGCATGGTGACGTCAGCAACGAGGTTTTGCGCGAGCGGCCGCGAGCTCCATGGTCGTTTGCCCGCTTCCTCGCTCTTTCCCCTCTTTTTATCATCCCCTCTTCCTCGCTCGCTTCCTCCTTCTGCTTGCTGCGGCGGTTCCGACCTCGCAACAACGCTAGCTGTGCGAGCTACTATAGCTGCTCGCTTGCTAGCTTCTCCTCGTGATCGCGGCCGTTTTCATCTCAAAGCGACCCTTGCTATGCAGGCTGCGCCAGCTACAGCGGTTGCTCGCAAGCTTACTACGCGCGCTTTTTGTTCTTTTTTTCTCTGAGACTTTTCTGCTGCTCGCGACCACGTTTTTGGTCCTAGCAGTTTTTTTAGTTGCACCAGGTCCCGTTTTCAACGCGAGGATTTCTGCTTCGCCGGCGGATCCTCCATGAAGAAATGAAATCTGAAGCTGGATTTTGAACTACAAAACCTCTTTAGTTGGAACAAACTTCTGCGATGCTGCTGGAGCTGTTTTGATAAGTTGGAGGCCGCTGAAAAAGTTCTGCTGTTCTGTGGTGGTGTGTTTTGGAGATTCTATTGCAAAACGCCCCGCACTGTCTCGTGGTCCACAAAAGCCACGTTGATTTGTTGAATGACGGCCTGATGCTGAGTCAGATTTTTTGCTTCAGTCGATGCTGTCTCGTGCACCATGAAGCATCTAAAATCTGTGTGCATAAAGGAGGCTTGCACGATGGCGGAGCTGGGTGTGTCCAACTTCCGCATCCCCTCCACAAGCGGTCGCTTCCGCACATACTGCGAGATGGCATTGGAGGTGAGACCACACTGTCACGCGCATCTGTGGAAAACGTCCTTGGGGCCGCTCTTTGTCAGAAAGTTGGCTGCTTGCTTAGTGCCTGATGCGTGCACCAGTTCGATCGTGCTGTCTTTGACCTTTGAACGGATCCAGTGCCCACGAATGTCAATGTGCTTTGTTCGGCCCTGAAATTTTGTCGAGTTTGTGAAGTCAATCGCAGACTTGTTGTCAACAAAAAAATTTGTCGGCTGCGTTTGAGCAAATCCGATGTCCTCCACGAGGTTGCAGAGATATGTGACCTCCCGTGCTACTGAAGTAGCTGCTACATACTTAGCTTCTGCGGAGCTGAGTGTGATGAGGTTTTGTCGCTTGGTGGTCCAGGACACCGCTCCTCCACCAAGCAAGCACACAAAACCCGTAGTGCTCCAGCGGTCTTCCTCCGTTCCTCCAAAATCTGCGTCAACGTAGCACTCAAGGTTGAGGCTATCTGTCGTCCCAAAAACAAGGCTGGTGTCACCTGTTGCCTTTAGGTAGCCTAGAGCTCTGTCGAGCTCCTTGCATACCACCTCCGTACAGGTCTCGTTGTTGCGTGCTATGTTGCTCACTGCGTACTGTAGATCTGGCCGCGTACAACTTGCTGCGTGCATTAGCGATCCGACTCTGCTGCGGTAGTTGGTCTCGCTCCTCCCCCTCTTTCTCTGATGTGTCTGCTGCTGCTGTGAAAGAGGTGTTGGCACATGTCGATCAGGAACGTTGAATCGCTCGCAAGCTTTGCGAGCGTACATCTGCTGGCTCAGATGAAGCGTATGCGCTTCACGGTTGCATTCGATGTTCATGCCCAAGTAAAACTCAAAGTTGGACATGAGTGTCACATTGACTTCTTTTGCCACAGCCGTAGCTGTGGCTATGATGAATTTTGCCGACGGACCTCTGATGAGAAGGTCGTCGACGTAGACCAGCACGTAGTAGTCTGGCTTTGTTTCTGGTGATGGCCGATGTAAGAAGAGGCAGTCGTCGTATGTTGAAGGCTCAAAGTCTAGAGATTCTGGCACTGCTTGTAGCTTCCTGTACCAAAGTAGGGGGCTTTGCTTCAGTCAGTACAGACTCTTCACCAGTTTGCACACTCTGCCATTCCCGTTGTCGTAGCCCTCTGGTTGCTTCATGTAGACGGTCGTGTCCATCTCGCCATGAAGAAAGGCATGTTTCACGACGAGCTGCTGCACCTTGTAGTCCATCACTGCTGCAGCTGCCAGCATGATGCAGGCGGTGGTGTAGCGGCTCACGGGAGCATAGGTATCAAAAACGTCTTTCCCCTCAACTTGCGTGAACCCCTTTGCCACGAGCCGAGCCTTGAACTTGTCAATGCTCCCATCTGCTTTTGTCTTGACGTGAAACACCCACTTCACTCCCACTGGTCGGGACCCAGACGGAAGCTCTCTGAGCTCCCACGTCCCTTGATCCATGAGACTCTGGTACTCGCCGTCAAGTGCTGCTTTCTATTCTGCAGCGTGCTCATCATGCAGTGCTTCTTTCAGGGTCTTTGGCTCTGGTGGAAGCGTGCTCGTTGAGATGAGAGCTGCATGGTGTGTGGTGGTGAAATCTGCCAGGACTTCATCTGCCTCCTTGTAGATGGAGCAGGCTGTAATTGCCATGTTTGACTCTTTAATCTCTTGCTCCTCTTCTTGTTGTAGCTGCTATCGCAGGAGGTGCGTGAGGCACCCCAGATGCCGGGGAGCTTCATCCTGTGGTTTCCCCGCCGCATGCGCACCATTCTGAATTCCCACAGCCTTAGTTTTCTCATGAGGTACTACGAGCGCCTCATGATCAGTGGTGATGTGTTCGTCCCAACAAGTGTCGAGGGCCACACCTAGGGCCACCGACTGCTGATCGGCCTTCTCCAGATCAAGAAGGGTGAGTGGCACACAGTCAGCTTCCCCCTCCTCTAGCGTCTCCACGTAAGAGTCGTAGAAAGTCTGGAGTAGAGCGGGCTCACTAGACTGCTTTGTCTCCCAAGCAGAGCACATCATGTTCTCGAAGAAGATAACATCTCTACTAGTGATGATGTGATGGGAGTCTATGTTGTAGAACTCCCACCTCTTCATGTTGGGGCTTTGGCCGAGGAAAACACCCCATGTTGCTTTGTTTGCCAACTTGCGCAGACGCTCCTTTGGGACATGAAACAGTGCCATGGACCTGAAGGTGCGTAGCATGGCGATGTCCGGCTCGTCATCATGCCATGCTTGGAATGGTGTCATGCTTGGTAGCGACATGTGTGGCATGCGGTTGCGTACCCACACTGCTTGCCGCAGTGCAAACGGCCACCACGAGTTGTCGAGCTGTGCTTCTAACAACATCGACTTCAGCCAGTGTTGACCCGGGGTTCCGATGTGACCCCATCACCGCGGCCGCGGAACCGCGATCCACATCGATGGGGCATCGATGTGGATCCAGTTCGCGTTCGCCGTGCGTGCAAAACAACCCCCCCCCCCTCGCCCGTCGCATCCTTGACCACCGACCATGTCTGACACGGCGAATCAGTGGACGTCTTCCGGAAAATTGGGGCGACCGCCTCCTCCACCCGCCTCCCCGCCCCCCCCCCCCCATTCCAAGTCTTGCCGGCTCGAAAATCAGGGTACAGACCTAAAAACTTACTTCAAAAAGGGGTTTGCGTACTTAAAATGATGTTTCATTTGCTCGCAACTCCAAATCTACACGTTTTGCAAGAAAACCCTTGAATGAAGAATTCAAACATCTAATTGTAAGCATCAGATTTCTACCTTCAAACTTCGGAGTTCGAACTTCAGAAAATCGAACTTTGAATCAGCTTCAAAGTCCAATTCCGAACTACGAAAGTCAAACTTCTAAAACTGAACCTTGAATATTCGACATCTTACTCCGAAAGTCAATCTCCTTTGAAGTTCGATCTTCGAACATTGAATGGCGATGTTCAATTTCCATAACTCAAGCAAGGAACTCTGCGGGCATACATTTGATAACCGAAACTTGATACAAAACTCGAATCAGTCGTTTCAAATTTGACTCGCCAGCTTGCAGGATCCTGGTGAGCTATTTGTGACGTGTGGAAAGCTGCTACTGTGAGTCAGCGCGACTGACCACGCAAAGCCGAGGATATTCGAGCGACCACGGAGACGACCCGCCACTGCATCCGCAAAAAAGAGGGCATCTGGTGTATAGACAGCCCAGAACAAAACCATGAAAATGCACAGTCCAACCTCAGTAAAGCCCGATGTTCCGAGGTGGCCAATGTGGGGGGGATCACATCGATGTGCCGAGGTGGACATCGATGTGCCGGGGTTCGGGGTGGCCAGGTCAACACTGACTTCAGCGTCTCTTGCATTGTGTGATTAGTTCACTCAGCCATGCCATTCTGCTGCAAAGTGTATGGCGCACAAAACTATTGCACGATGCCAAAATCCTCCAGCTATGTGGCAAACTCTGTGCTGGTGTACTTGCCAACATCGTTTAAGCGTAAAACATGTAGTTTTCTGTTGCTGTGCCTTTTGGCCATCGCGAGCCACTTGAAGAAGCATGCTGGAGCTTCGTCTCTTGATCAAAGAGGATAGCTCCATACCATCCTTGTGGCATCATCTACGAAGAGCAAAAAGTACCGATGTCCTCCGTAGACTGTGGCTGTTGGTAGAGGTCCACATATATCAGTGTGGACCAGCTTCAGCTTCTGGCTGACGTCACACTTTGTTGCCACAGGAAACATCTGTCATGGTAGTTTTTCCTGTACGCAGTCTTCACAAGGCTCTGCTACATCCTTGCTATCGCTTTCTTTGATATCAAGACCGTTGACCTGTTCGTGCTTGTGCATTGTCTGTACGGTTTGATTACTGATGTGGCCGAGCCGTTTGTGCCATAAACCGAGGTCTGCGCCAGAAACCTGGTGGAGACTAGCTGCTGCAAAGGGCGTATCTGGCCCTTTCCTTGGAGCTAGTGCTGCAAAGTCCAGCTCAATCATGCCGTGTGGAAGAAGGCGACCTTCAGCGAAGGTCTCGCCTTCACGGCTCTTAAGGGTCACATGCTGTCCGCTGCTCACGATTCGCACGCCCGTCTTCATCAGCTGCCCATTCTACATGTCCACAAGGCTCCACTCAGCCAAGGGGCTACCTTGCCACAACACGGCTTGAAGACAAACTCTTCAAGTATGTGGTCAAGGAGTGGAGTGCGCAGCAACCGCACCTCAAGTGGTAGCCCATGCTGTGGGAGGCCTTCTACGCGATCATGCGTAAGAAGTGCACCCAACGTAAGGAGGCGCAGCACACCTTACACAAGATCAAGGACTTCAGACAACTTGGTAGCTCGCTCGAATACTACTTGAGCGAGTTCACCGCACTCGTGGAGGAAGCCAAAAGCTTCGCCGAGGGCGATGGGACTCAGACCTTTAAGTACCTATAGTGCATAGTACTGGAGTACTTGTGTGTTGGTCTCACTAGCAAGAAGTTGAAGGACAAGACCACTACAACAGCCACTGGCCAAGCTTGGACAAGCTGGAGGGCGTTGCACGACTACATGAGCAAAGTGTATTTGGCGAACCCGAAGCATAACTCTGATGCACGGCCGAACGCGCGTGCAGAGTAAGGCCGTGACATGCGCATGGACACTGTAGGGGTTGGTGGGTCAGCTGGATAGCGAGGCAGGGCCAAGGGCATGCAGCCTGCAAACCCTTTAGCCAAGAAGGCTGATGGACACAAGGGCCCTAACAACAACCGTAGCCATAAGAATGACGAGCTGTAGGCAGAACATGAGCACCGCAACGCAGCCTTTCGCGAATGGCTCTACCACAACAGTATGCAGCCGGGCAAGTTTCGGGCTCAATGCCCTGAGGCTACTGGTGGTGGACAAGAGGCCGCGGTGTTAGCTGTAGTAGTAGCACCTTGTGGGGATGGTGCAGCAGGAGGTCACGGACAGGGCCGTGGACAGGGCCGCGGTCACAAGAATGGGCCCGGCCGTGGTAACGGACAAGGCCGTGGGGCGGGTTTTCCCCACTCCTGAGTGACATTAGTGGGGACCACTCAGGTGTAAAACTGGATCACGAGTGTGGGTTCATGTTTTCAGATGAGGATGCTAAACAATTTGAGTTTTTGACGAGTTCAAATTTCTGTGTTTTTTTCTCTCCTCTTGTTGAACCGCATTCTACACTTGCTGAACGACATTGCCCACTAAACCTTGCATATCCAGACAAGATGCATGATTGTACATGCTTAGTAGTGGTGACACTGACCACTATGCAAGAGTTGTGTGACATAGTGATTGAAGCAAACGCTCTCAAAGCAATGAGTTCAATCACATTCGCGATAGCTTTAGTCACCGATTTTTACCCAGTCAAGTTTAAAGAGTAGAAGGTGCTAGCCGAATTCACACGTGCCCACAAGATGTGGATTTGAGTGGGTAAATCATGGGAGTTGCGACGCTTGTCGTACAGATTCTGTGTTTATCACAAATTTGGCTTGCCGTCATCGAGCCTATTCACTTGAAAGAGTGGAGGTAATATGACGATGTAGTTCAAAGGACACCTAGCTGGTGCTACCATGAACGTACTGGCTGATACTCGAGGAGACGACTCCTTTGTTAGTCTTAGCTTTACACGATACGTGGGCCTAATGTACGAGCCATCGGATGGTGCAGTTGTCGTTGGTGACAAACGTATAATACCAATGATCGTAACCAGTAAGGCAAAAAGTTGTATTCAAGGTTACACACAGAGTGTCATTTTGAAGGTACTCAACCTTCTTGACCCGTTTGACGTGGTGCTAGGGGATCCCTGGCTCCACAAAAACAAATCTCTGATGTGATTTGAATCAAGGCACTTGATACTCCAAAAGGGACAACGTCGCTTTACGCTGATTGCGAGTACAGAATCGTCACCGACTCGACTCAAAGTCAATGCCAGCTTGACTACGATGCAGGTCAACAGACGTATTCAACAAGGTTGTCAATACTTCTTGGCTCAGCTATAGAAAGTGAAGAACAACGTGAAGGAAAACACGCCACAAGAGATACAATCCCTATTGGCGGATTTCTTGGATGTATTCCAAGACCCACCGGCTGGGCTTCCATGAGAAAGCCACATGGGCCACACGATTCCGCTGCAACTAGAGGCGACTCCTCCGTTCAGACCCATGTACCGTATTAGTCCAGCAGAAAGGCAAGAGGCCGAATGCCAAATCAAAGAGCACCTTGTAAAAGGGTGGATCGGGCCAAGTAGCTCGCCGTACGGTGCACCAATCCTTTTCATGAACAAAAAGGATAGTGGTTTACGCATGTGCGTGGATTACCGGGCGTTGAACAAGCTGACGGTGAAAAATCGATTCCCCTTACCGCGGATTGAGGACCTTTTTGACCAACTCCAAGGGGAAAAAGTATTTTCGTCCTTGGATTCATCCCAATGGTACCATCAAATCCACATCACGGAAGATGATGTGCCCCAAACCGCGTTTCAAATGCATATGGGACAATATCAGTTCCGAGTGTTGTGCTTCGGGCTAACAAATGCCCCGGCAACCTTCCAAGGAGAAATGAACCGAATGTTTGCCAAGCAACTCGGTCAGTTTGTCTTGGTTTACCTGGACGACATCCTGGTTTTCTCTAAATAAATGGAAGAGCACATAGAATATCTGTGCAAAGTTCACGCAATCCTTCGGGAACGGAAGTTCTATGCAAAAGTGAACAAGTGCAAATTTGCACAAGATGAGCTCGAACACCTTGGACACATTGTCGGCAAGGACGGCATCCGTGTCGACCCACGAAAGGTCCAAGCCGTTGTGGACTGGCCAAGCCCCAAAAATCTTGGGCAGATTCGGTCTTTCCATAGCCTTGCAAAATACTTTCGATAGCTTATGCAAGGGTATTCGACCCTGGTAGTACCGTTTACCAGGCTCACGCGAAAAGACGTGCGCTGGGAATGGACATCTGATTACAAGAACGCTTTTCTCAAAGTCAAAGAGCTTCTATCCACGGTGCCCTTCCTAGCTCTTCCGGATCCATCACAACCATGGTAGGTTTCATGTGATGCACCGGTAGTAGGACTCGGAGCCGTCCTCATGCAGAATGGTGACCCAGTGACGTATGAAAGCCGGAAGCTCATCCCCGCGGAAACGCGGTACACGACTGGGGATTACAAGCTCCTTGCGGTAGTACATGCTTTCAAGATGTGGCGTTGCTACCTCGAGGGCATTGAAGGGGGTGTGACGGTCGTGACCGACCATAATCCATCAGTGTTTTTCCAAACGCAACCAAACATGTTAAGATGATTGGCGCATTAGAGCGAATACTTGAGCCGATTCTCGTTCACATGGGAATATCGGCCAGGACGCATTAATGAGGCCGATCCACGAAGCCGACAGTCTTTGGAAATTAAAGCAACCACCGAGGTCGGTGGGTGTTTTATGGCCATTGCAATAGCAACAGTACAATCACTAGGTCCCCCTGCACCTGTACGGCAACCACCACGACAGATTATCCATTACAACGGTTTTGTAAACAGGATCTGGATGGGATACTGTGTGGATTCTTGGTTTCAAGACTCTCAAAATCTGGACAAGTACAGCTTGGTGGAGGCCGCAAGAATCTTCTGGCACGGAGAACAAGTTGTGCCAAACTTGGGAGACCTTTGAGCAAATATTATCTCCCAGTTCCACGACCCGCCAGTCGTAGGTCATGTGGGACCCCGAAAGATCGGACAGGCACTCTCGGACTAACATTGGTGGCCAAGATGGAGTGTCGATATCTGTAAGTATTGCATGACATGCGACCCATGTCTTCGGAACAAGGCTAGTAACAAGAAGCCTACTAGAATCCTCCAACAGCTTACCATTCCTAGGACTCCATGGGAGTGCGTCAGCATGGACTTCATTACTGGTCTTCCGGACATGGCTCGTGGCCACGATGCAATACTAGTGGTTGTGGATCTTCTGACAAAGATGAAACACTTCATTCCTACAACAACTGACGTGAACGTAGAGGAGACCGCTCATTTCTTCTTTGAGGGTGTCGTAAAGTACCACGGCCCGCCGTTATGCATTATCTCCGATTGAGATGAAGAAAAAATGGCTAGTAAGTTCTGGCGAAAGATGCACGTGTACTTCGGCAGTGAGTTGCAAATGTCAATAGCGTTTCACCCTCAAACTGATGGATAAACAGAGCGCATGAACTGCACTCTGGAACAAATGCTCCGAATGTACGTGGACCCTGCCATGCATGACTCGGACAAATTCCTAGCATTGGCAGAGTTTGCGGTGAATAACTCCG
Organism: Penium margaritaceum; assembly: GCA_023375785.1. NCBI lineage: Eukaryota > Viridiplantae > Streptophyta > Zygnematophyceae > Desmidiales > Peniaceae > Penium > Penium margaritaceum. Next base: position 64,454 of record SZWC01003835.1, read on the forward strand.
TGAACGAGTTTACAAAGTTCACATTGTTTGTGTTGAACAGTGGTCGGCATCCAGTGGTGCCCTCTTCATTGGCAAAGAGTAGGAGTGTAAGAGATCAGGTTCCCTCTGCTCAAGCCTTTGCCGAGCGCATTGCCTCCTTGTTACAGGAGGCGAAGGGTCATCTTCAAGCTGCTCGGCAACGACAAAAGGCATATGCCAACAAAAGTCGCCGTGAGGTCTCATTTGACATCAATGACAAAGTGCTGCTTAGCACTAGGAATCTTTGGCTGAAGTCGCCAGGGGCACAAAAACGTCTACCGAAGTGGATTGGGTAGTTTCCCATTGTTGCACGCATCGGGCTAGTGGCAGACCGATTGCTGCTTTCGCCGAGTATGAAGATACATGACGTACTTCATGTGATCCTGTGGGCTCCATACACGGTTAAGGGAACCGTTCAGCCACCACCGGCAATCCTTACTGCCGATGGCCAATACGAGGTTCTACGTCTATTTTAGCACCGAGAGCGTACTCTCCAGTCACCGATTGATAGGGAATACCTTGTTCATTGGGCCGGAACATAACTCATGGGACCTGAACATAACTCATGGGAGCCCGAGTCTCGGTTACCCATAGGGGTGGTCAACGATTATTGGAGCAAGGTGGTAGCTTGCATAGATCGAAGCGTGTCAGGGGGTACCACCTAAACGCGGAAAAAGTGAATAGCATTCCTGCAGGTCGGCATTCATGGACTGCAACCATAGGAGGTTGGGGACACCCAACATGGTTGTCGCGCAGATGCTCCAGCCTAAAGGGGGGAGGCCGCTAGCCGTGCTCACCGACAAGCTGCAACTAAGGTCCAAGTGCCATTCACGTGTTCATGTTTAGATGGTGATTGAAATTATTATTTTTCTGTCACAATGTTGATTTCTCACTGACTAACAATCCCGCTTGTTGTTCATTAACCGGGACGGTTCATAATAAGTGGGGAGGAATGTAGCGAGAGGGCCAGTTCGGCCCTCCCTCCTTGCTGAAGCAAGGGGTGGTTGCACACCACCCCTCGCGTCAGCGAGGGCTAGCCGGTGGCCAGCACTTTGCTGGCCACCGTCCAGCTCGCTGCCGGCCGGCTAGACGGCCGGCGGCCGGCCAAGTGACCGGCTGGCCACCGGCTGGCCAGCCGCCAGCCGCCAATTGCGGCCTCAACCCGATCGGTGGTTGAGGGGCCACGAGGGCCTCGAGGGCGAGGCCTCGTGGCCTCATGCCCTCGCACCCCCCTCGCCCTCCTTGCAAACGAGCAAGCGAGGATGAGGGATAGGGGGAGCAAGGGCGAGGGCGAGGGGGAGGATGAGAGAAGCGCAAGAGAGAAGTCGGCGCGAAATCGCCGATCGTGCCTCACACGCGATGATTTTGCGCCGACACGTCAAAAACAAAACTCAAGTTTATTTAGGACAAATCTGGGTTTTGAAACAAAAAAACTCGTGCAAATGCACGAGTTCAGGGTAAAAACCCCCGGATTGGGTCCCAAAACCAGGGATAAGCTTAAAAATGGAAATGGGCCTCCGGAGACTCGAAACATTTGAGTCTCCCTGCTCTGGGTTGTTGATGACGATTGTCCCTTAGTCCTGCAAAGGGGGTAAACCCCTGAAGCAGACTGAGAACGCCATTCTGCAAACTCCGACGACGACTTCAAAGCAGGAGCTGGAGATTCGACACGTTACACAATGCTTTTGTACTTATAGTAATGATTTTTGGATGATTGTATCCATTGTGTTTCCCACTTCATTTTGTGCTCTCTTTCCTTTCGTCGAGGGCCCGTTTGAGTATGTTTTATTCAATAAATGGGAAGTCACCCATGGAAAAAGGGTATGGTTAAAGTCTCTCACTAGATATAGCAGGGTTTTGATGCATTTCCAAGTAAGCAAAATGTGGTTTCAGGTATTGAAGCTGTTTTTTTCTGGTCTTGTTGGAGGTGATCAAAATGAGACCCTAGTGGTTTGTTGTCCATTTCTAACCTCCACATGGCCTAACAATTGACCATGCCAACTGGTATGGTCAAACATTTTCTTTGAAATATTCTAAATTGCAAAACATTTAATTCATGCAAAAACCTATTCACTTAAATGTTAAACGTAATAGAATTCTTCATGTAAAATTCTCCTTTTAACAAAAAAATTGGAATGATAACCATATTGAACATCTAACGTTAGATGTGAAGAGTTGTTCTATGAAAGTTTGGTTTGTTATGCCACTCAAAAGTGTACATGGTGAAAAGCAAAAGATGTAGGGCAGAACACAGTTTGCAAAATTGGGAAACTTGAGCAATCCAGAATTAGTAGTAGGTGTCCTCCGATGACAAGTACCCGATTAGTCAAACATATACATACAACGCTAGGAATAAGCATCAGAAAAAAAAAGGGTCCTCGCCGAGCGACGTATACTAGGTGACACCATGAGTGCTTTGATTTGAGAAGGATCTTCAAGAAGTCGAAACATCAATATTGTTTAGAAACTTTTGTGGATTTTTCTGAAAGGTGGTTAAGCCGTCCAAAAATTCCATAACGAAACATTGCCAAATGAGACGGATGGCAAAAACTTGTTTGGCCTGTTGACGTCAAGCTCAAGAAATTTCCTTTTGGTTGACCATGAAAGCAATGAAAATAATGTCAACACGCAAGTATTAGGGTTGCATGTTTGTCTGGTGTATGACACTTCCTCCCCTTTTAGCCGCGTCCTCCTGACGCATTACCTCGTTGTAGTCAGTGGCGGCGGAAATAGCCGGTGATCAGATGATCAAAGTCTCGTAGAACATCATAGGGCTCTTAACTGTTGTGTGCGGCTTTATAGTCGTGCCACTTAACTAGACACTTCGTAGTCTTTCCACGTCATCGGTGTCCAAGGATTCCCTCGATGTTGTACTCTATATGACCGTCCACTTGAAGTGGAGGGGGCATAGGAACATCTCCGTCTGTGAAGTTTTCACTTGGGTCGTGGCAATGCTTCAACTTGCTGATGTGGAAGACCAGATGTATTGCCATGATGTGAGGGAGTTTCAGTGACGCAACCACTGGGATTTCTATGCGCTCCATCTCAAATGGTACCAACCATCGAGGCTTGAGCTTTGCAATATCCTGTCTGTAAAGTCTTATGTTTGCCGAGCTGAGGAGGATTCTGTCGCCATAGGCAACGACATCATCACTACGATGTTCTTCAGCCACTCGCTTCATCACCGCCTACGTCTTCACGAGGGCCTGCTATGTTTCCTCTCAGATGCTAGATAAGTCGTGACCATGGATGTCGATAGCAAGAATGTTGCTATGACTCAATAATCCTGCAGGTGTGGTGGGTAGCATCCTGTAAACCACTTTGAATGGTGTTTTATCCTATGCGAGTTCGGAGGTTGAAAGTTTTGCTACCCAATCAGTACCGTGCATCAGGCATGATGTGCAAAAAAGAATTCAAGCATTTGGTTGGTGCACTTGGTTTGCTCATCGGTTTGCGGATGTAGCATCATTAAGAGTTGGATTCGGCTTCCATTTTATGTCATCGGTTCGCGCCAGAAACGGCTCCTAAACCGACCGTCCCTCTCACTTGTGGTAGTATGCAAAACACTGTGTAGCCACACGATATGACTGAGGAAAAGCTGTGCTGTTCCCTCCATAGTGACCATGGAATGTCACCGGCATGACGTGCGACATTCTAGAAAATCTGCCGATGACCATGAAGATGGTGCTCGATACTTCTTCACATGAGACCAAAGAAAGACATTCTCGCGTCATCCCTCATGAATGGCCACTAGTAACTGCAAAAACCTAGAATCACCTGGATGTCCCAAACATTTCTCGGTGTTTTCCAATCAGAGTTGGCCACCACGTTTTTTTAGTCCATGATGATTCTTCTACCATTGATGATGTGTCCCAAAAACTCAATCGAGCCATGACCAAAGTCACACTTTAAGAGTTTTGTGTAGAGTTTTTTGTTAGCCATCAGTGAGGCTCCAGCATTCTTTTGCTTCCATTGCATGATCCAGAGGTCGGACCACCAAGTTTGTTGCATTTTCCCCATTAGCATGTCCGGGTGCGGTGCCAGGAGGAGTCAACAATCTACTGGAGGGGGAAATCCTTGCATCTTACTCTAGCTGCCTAGAAAGTACTCAAAATCCACATTGGATTCAAATTCCTGAAAGTGGATGAGTCGTGGAGTCCGGTGAAAGTTGAATCACCGGAATCGGAAAACTTCACAAGGAAATGTGGGCTTCCAAAGTTGGGATGTGCATGGCGGCTTGAGGAGTCTACCGCAATTTGACTGACACTGGAAAATCAACGGAATGAGTAACATAGGTACATCTGGTGATGTAGTCCCAGAAGAATGCCGAGGCGTCCATTGGATTAGATTCACCGGAACCAGAATTACAAGCTGTTACTGAGGGAGTTAACCAAGATCCTGGCTCGCAGTCCAAAACTAAGTAGAGTTTGTTACTCAGGGACGTGGCAAGACTTTTGACTGCAAGTCCTTGGACAAGTTTCGAACCGCATCAATCACTTAATTCAATGGTTAAGTCATTTAAACTCACCCTAAAAGCATACTGGGCACCGCTAATACGTGTAGGAATATCTCCGCATCTCGAAAAGCATCTTGATGGGTCCTTGATGTGTGAGGGCGCTTCGGCAAGCAGACGTTGTGCGCGCCGCCACCTGAGCGGCTAGATAGGGATTACATGCTTTGGCTGATGTAGCTGGACCTACGTTCAGCTGAATTGTACACAATTTTGTGGGTTGGGGAGCTTGAAACTAGCCCTTAACTCGTCAGTTTATGTCCATGTCCAAAAACTAATGCAAACGTACGTTATTCACTTTGCAAAGGTGACTGTCTCTCAACCTTGTCAAACTCCCACAAACATAGCATGAGGCGACCAAAAAGCTCACACTTAGACGGAGAATGTGCAACAAAAAAATGGCGTGAATACTTTGAAGAACCATTGGGGCACGTTGGAACTACCACCACACAACTGCGGTTTCCTAGTGAAAGGTTTTGGGCCCACAGCCCTGTCCGATCTTCACATCACTAAAGGCTTTCACGACAGACAGGATTTTCATCGTGGACAACGTTGCAGCCAAACTCTGAGGACCGGGAGTGGAAGACTCCAATAATGGCATCCCATCCAGAAGTATGTAGGCAGCCCGGGCTTTGGGCTATGGAGGTGCCACTTCCATCTTCACCTCGCGTATAAAAGGTTGTTGGGGGTCATGAAGGGAACAATACTCCTCGACAAAGCAACAACAACAAAAGCGCAGAATGAGGCCTTCGCAAAGAAGAACACGGAGGTGCTTATACTACTGGTGTAAATGACGGCTAAGGCATAGTGCGGCTACTTCCAAGGTTGCAAGCTGGCAGCCGAGGCTTGGCATAAACTCTGCATCATCCATCAATCCAAGTTGTTGGTGAACATATCATTTGTGATGAAGAGACTCCTCATGGTGGGAATCGAGCAGGGAGATGATGTCATCTCCACCATGCGACAGATAAAGTTGCTCACCTCACAGTGCAACAATATGGGGAGGAAGGTCGATACGCAGCTGCAGACGATGAATCACCTTATGGCCCTACATGACAGTTGGAGCCCTCTCATCACCATCTTGGGAGGATTGACATAGGATAATCTCACCTATGGTGCAGTTGCAGAGTACATCCGCAACAAAGCATAGCAACAGAGTTGCAGGGAGTCCTTGTCTTCCTCATCGGTCCTTGTCACCAAAATGCATGGTGGCGAAAGTGGGAGCAAGGGAGATGACGGACATTTCCATTGCGTGAAGGAAGCAGAAAAGGGTGTATGCCACAATTACGACAAGAAGGGTCATTGAGCCTGTAAGTGTTCTCAGGTTGCAAGGGATAGTGGCAAGGACGCCAAAGGCAAGAAGGCACAACTCAATAGAAGTCCAAACCACTACCTCAAGAATGCTAACAAGCAATGCCTGAACCCCGGAGCAGAGGAGAATACCCAAGTTGAGAAGTTTGGGTTCATCAACTACACCAAGTCCAACAAATCCATGGTGGTTACGAACAACAAGGTCAAACCGACGGCTAGCCAAAGTGACATGGACGTGGAGGTGGTGGTTGGTGGGAAGTGGGTGCAGTGCGTCATCAAGTACGTACAACACAAATTGGGTTCATAGATGTTTGAAGTGTCAGCCGCTTGAACGATAAGGGGTACAAGGTTCTCTTCAGAAGAAAGGGGGTAGCTCTACAAGAGGACGATGGTAGCGAGACCGTACTAGATGCTAAGCGTGGGTGTGGCCTCTACATCATGGAGACCAAGGTGATCCCTGTGGCGACAGATACAGTAGACTCGCACGAGCACACCGTCAACCTGGCCAAAGGAGAGGAAGTTGATCTGGAGCTCTGGCACCGTTGACTGGGACATTCCTCATCCGCATTTGTGAAGCAGATGGCAAAGCACGAGCTGGTACGTGGCCTTGTCATCATCGGTGCAAAACAGGCGACAGATGCAGGAATGTAGAAAGGATGTGAGCCTTGCATTTTGGGCAAGGCTCATCACAAACCATTCAACGATAATGCAAATCACGCCTCAGACCTATTGGAGACCGTGCACGGCGTCAGATGTGGATCGCTCAATATGGCGTAAAAGACCATAGTGCATTATTTTATCACGTCCATGGATGACTAAAACAAAAAACTCTACGTGTACTTCATGATTTTGAAAGGAGAGGTCCTGGACCGGCTGAACTAGTATGTTGCCCCAGCGGGGAAGCAGACCGGCCGAAAGGTCATAGCGATGCGCAAGGATAACAACGGAGAGTATGTGAGCTACGGGGGGTGGCTGGAGCAGCAAGGCACATAACAGAAACAAACAACACTATATTTGCCTCAATCTAATGGCGTGGTGGAGCGAAAAAACCAGGCAATGGTGAATATGGTACGGACCCTGTTGGCGGATGCAAAATTGTCGAGAAGCTTCTAGGATAAAGCTTTGTATACGGCAAGCCACACCATCAGCCTCACCTCTACAGTGGTGGTAATGGGCAAGAGTAGCTAGAAGATACCGCAGGAAGTTCGGAGCGGGCGCAAGCCAAGTTTGGCGCACTTGAAAGTGTTTACGATGGTGCAGGCTACAAAGCCGTGTGACAGCAAGCTGGCACCGCAGATGAATTCATATCTCTTCTTGAGCTATGAGTGCACGTATAAGGTGTACCGGCTCTATGACATGTGTAAGGAGGAGGTAATCTATAGCAGATACATTGAGCTTGACAAGCAAAGGAGCGACATCAGCAGAAAAGACGGGAGCATGGTGGAAATTCCAAAAGACTGGGAAGTGGTTCCATCTCCTTGACTATGAGAAGGAACCAGCGGAGACCAAATTTGAGGATGTGGCATCGGAGTACAACCGTGCACCTGCGGTGGCAGATAGCACCAAGGACTCTGATGATGATAAGTATCCTAAGGATGAGGCACAATGGGTGCCAAAGCACGCACTCCTGGTGGAGTAAGCATCCGACATCGATGGAAAATCCATCAAACACGCTGCCCGTCCGGGTAATGTTTTGCTGGAGCGGGAGAGATCTTCAGGGAGCCGTCTGGTCTATGATTCACCAAAGCATGCAGAGTTGGAGGAATCGCAGCAGAGCATTGAGGTACCACAACAACTATCATGTTGCAGCTAGAGGCAGAAAAAAGCGAGGAAGCGCTTCAACACGAGCACCGATCATTTTATCGGCATGAGGCAGTGCATGCTGGCTACATTAACGGAGCTTAAGAACTTGGAGGAGGTGTTTTTCTAGCACAAAGGGGATCAATGAGACATAGCCTTCAAATTAGAGCTGGCGTCCATTACAGAAAATGACACATGGGTGCTGGTTGACAAGCCGCAAGATGCCACGGTCATTGGCTCAAAGTGGGTCTTCAAGACCAAGTTCACAAAGGAAGTGTGGTTGAAGAATGAAAAGCATGGCTAGCAATGAAAGGATATGTGCAGCATAAGGGCAAGCACTAATATGAGACGTTCGCTCACGCCACCAAGTTCACGAGCATCTAGGCAATCCTTGTGGTGGAAGACACAAAGTACTGGAGCTCCACCAAATGGACATGAAGATGGCCTTCCTCGTCGGCATCATAGACACAGAGATCTTCATGGAGCTGCTTAAGTGGTTGGAGACACAGGAGGGCGTGTGCAAGCTATAGAAGTCCTTGTACAGGGTAAAACAAGCATGAAAACACCGATATCGACAGATGGACAGCTTCATGGAACAACTTGACTTCAACCGTTGTGAGTCGGATCATAGCATGTATGTGCGACGCAACAAGCAACTCCATCAGATCGTCATACTCTATGTGGGTGACCTGATATTGTGCTTGACGGATCTGTTGAGTCTACAGCGGCTGAAAGAGCAGTTGAGCAACAGATTCCATATGTCTGACATGGAAAAGATAGAGCATTACCACGGGATGAGAACCACGCGGAAAAAGAGGGTGTGCACGCTTGAGCTGGGGCAGGCCAAATACATGGCCGAGGTGCTCAAGCGGTACAGCATGGAGGACTGCAAACCAATTGGCAGTCCATTCTCCACAATTTCTGAACTGAGTGCTACAATGAAGCCGTTGAAAAAAGAAGAACAGGAGGATTTGGCAGGGGTGCCCTACCAATTGGCGGTGGGCAGCTTCATGTATTCCATGGTAGCAACACGACCTGAATTGGCCGACACTGTGGGCCGAGTGAGCAGGTATGTGGTCGGTCCAGGATCACTACACTAGGAGGCGGTCATACACATCCTTCTCTACCTGCAGGTGATGCATCATGCGTACCTGGGGTTTGATGACAGGGGGCAATCTGACCCTTGGCGTCTGATCTGCTACAGAGATGCAGACTATAATGGTGATGTGGACAAGCGGAACTCCACATTCGGCTACGTATTCTTTCTTTTTGGTGCAGTGGTCTCATGATGCAATAGAAAGTAAGACTGTGTTTCCACCACCATTGTAGAGTCGGAGTACATTGCGTTAGCTGACGTAGTGAAGGAGGCAACGTGGCTTTGCAAGTTGCTAGGCGATTTGGGTGTGGTGCAGCAAGAGCGAACGATGGTGCAAGAGGACAACACCAGCACAATCTCACCGACCAACAACCAGACACAGCACAAGAGGACAAAACACATAGATGTGGGTTACAATCATGCACAAGACATGGTGGAAAAGAGACACGCGGTGTTGTAGCACTGCAATGTGCGCCACATGCTTGCGGATCTCTTGACCAAAGTACAACAAGTGGATGGGCACCTGATGAGCACGGAGACTTGGGATGACCAGCTATGAAGGGCTGGAGGATGCAGTGGAAGATGAGTGAGAACAAGGAGGAGCAGTGGGCATGGCAGGTGCAAGGGGAGAATGTTGTATTTTGCCCCTTAGCAAGCCTGGGTGCGACACCCAGAGGCATCCACAAGCCGCTAGAGGGGGGAAAATCCTCGCATCTTACTCTAGCTGTCTAGGTAGGTCTCCAAATCCAAACTGGATTAGATTTCCTAAAATTTGACGAGTTGTTGAATCCGGTAGAGGTTGAATCACCAGAATCGGACAAGTAACTAGGGAGATATGGACTTCCAAAGTTGGGGTGTACGCGGCGGCTCGGGGAGTCTGCAGCGATTCGACTCTAAGTGGAAAATCCACTGGAACGAGTAACAAAGGTACATGTCATGATCTAGTCCCGGAAGACTGCCAAGGCGTCCTGTGAATATTATTCACCGAAACCAGTAGAAGACTTTGTTACTAGGGGACGTGGTGAAAGTTCTGGCTGCAGGTCCACAGACAGGTTGAAAATGGCATGAATCCCCATCACCAAAATCAATGATTAAATCATCAAAACGCACCCGAAAGTTACAGGGGGCACCGCCACTACATGTAGGGACATCTGTGCCACCTGAATGGAGCTTTATGGGTCTTTTATGTGTGCGGGCGCGTCAGCGGCCGGACATCGTGCGTGTCACCAACTGAGCGGCTAGATTGGGATGTCGCGCTTTGGTGGATAGCGGAAGCTATGGTTAACTGAATCACACGCATTTTAGTGCATTGGAAAGCTTGAGACTAGACCCACAACTCACCAGTTCAGTCCATGTTGCAAAAAAATTCAGAATTGTGTTCTCCCTTTGCAAAAGTGCCTGTCTCGCAACTCTGTCCATCTCCCACAAACATAGCATGAGGCTACAAGAAAGCTCACGCTTAGATTCAGAACTCTAAAAAAACATAGAAGTAAATACAACAAAGACCTGTCTGGCCACGTTGGAACTACCACCACACAGCGGCGGTTTCCTGACAAACTTCACACCGTGCCGCGCAAAAGTGAGACCACGAGGTCAGTTTTCTGTTTGTCATTGTTGACCTGAGCAACAATGAACTACATCTCCAAACTTGTCAGCGACATCCTTGCCGTTGGCCTTTTCAAATTTGCAGGATCAGACGATTCAGGGAGGGCCGAACGAATTTTAGGTTTGTTGAGAAGTTGGGAATCCCTATCCATGAGCGCCGCCTCATGCGCGCTCGCATTTTGGAGAGCCTCCATTGCATTATTTAGCTGCTTGATCAGGTGTTGATTGAGTCCCTTGAGTGCTGTCAGCCACTGAGTCAGCTCCTCATTGATGCAAGCTTGTCGGCTGCCACCTGTCGTTCCAGTAGCTCCGGTCATGGGATTCGGGTGTGGCAGCTACACCTGATTCACGGAGTCTGAGGCTGGGTTGGCCGTCAATGTCATCGGACACGTAGCTGCATAGAAGGTAACGCCAACATTAGTCGTTGCCTAGGGGCTCACGTGCATCACAAACTGTGTGCGTTGCTCCTCCATTGCCAGATTCATCATGGAAGAGCCCTTGCTGATCGTCGGTTGCACTCGCTCCAATCACATAGTTACTCGCAAATTTTTCATAGTCTTGACGTGTGATATGTGTTGTAATCTCATGCAAGATATTCCTCCAGATGATTGAATTCAATAGTTTCCCCTCTAGTACCAATGTGCTCTGATACAAAGTATTGCTGGAGCTGGTAGCGTAGATTGTGAACTCAGAAAGATACAGTGCAGAACACGATTTGCAAATTGGGACACTTGAGCCATTCATAACTAGCAGTAGGTGTGCTTTGATGACAAGTGTTGAGTAAACAGAACACATATAGACAATGCCGGGACTGAGAATGAGGCATATGTTGGGTCTTCAGTGTTCGGACCGAGTGACGTGATCAAGGGTGCACAGTGAGTGGCTTATTTCAAGAAGCACCGTCGAGGAGTCAAGGGGCTTTCAGAATATCAAGTCACGGTTTTGTCAAGATTCAGCGCCGTTGAGAAGTCAACCAAAAAATGAGGCTCAAAGTTTTGTCGATCCTTTTGGAAGGTGGTCGAATTTGGTTGAAACTTTGAGAACAGAACATTGCCGAATTGGGCACGTGGTCAAAATGCCCTTGGCCGGTTGATGTGAAAACCCAGAAGTCACGGCGCGGTGGGCCATGAAATTAATGACACTAATGCCCATGCACAAGTTTCAGGGACTGTGTACGTCTGGTATGTAACACAGTAAATTGGACTCTAAGTAACAAAGATAATCTTTGTCCATATGATGAAGCTAGAAAGACCAAAACAGGAGGGCTACATATTGAGATACCATTCAAACACAAAGAGTGAAACTCTTATGTCCATCACACTGCAAAATGTGACGCATGTACCCAGAAACCACATGCAATCACACTCACATCCGCCCACCACAGAAAATGAAGGAAAAAAAAAAAACAATACCAATGTAAAAAAAACTCCTGGAAGTACACCCTTTTCCCATGCACAATCTTGACCCAAACATGCAAAATGGCACGTCCATATTGCATGTCATGAGATGCCAACATGAATTTCTCCGGCATGTTCTTATTACTACACAAGTGGCCATGGTGTAAGACATGTACTCTGGTTCATGGGTTGAGAAAATGCAAGGAAGCTTCCTAACCTTGCTGCTGCTGACGTGGTGACATTGTCCAGTCAGCTTGACACTAGCAATGAAGTAGGTGTAAGAAACAAGGTTAGGCTAGGGAGACGCGCAAAGTCTCATGAACTCCAAGAGCTTAGTAATGCAGAGAGGGACGACAACTGATAAGTACACAACACAAATACCTTCCACGGTGAATGGCAGGTGACCCATGCAGCTGTCTTTGTTTGTCTTGAAACTGGCCCAAAGCAACAGTTTTGACCATAACTCTGCGCACAGTAATCCAAACACAACACCGTCTGAACCTACAGATGAAAAATCTTGAGCCAGACACTACAATATGTCACAAGCAACAGTCCAGTGCTGATCTGTGGACACAGAATACAAAACATGAAAACTGGGCTCAAGAGCGAGACCACCAAGAAAACTCTAGCAACTGCAAGACAATTGCAGAGCATCCCAGCAAGCATCCAGGATGTCGAAATAGCTCTGTGAGAGCCACTACTAGGTGGGACCACCATACGTTGGTGCTCTGACGCCAGCTGGTGTTGGTTATGTGTCAGTGCCACACAATGACCTCTAGCCTTGTGCACACTCACCTCACAGATGCAGGTGACTAACCAAAGGAAGACTGTGCCACTGGCTGCTCCGCTTTCTTGACATGACTTCACAAAGAGATTTTCCGAGGAAAAATGGTTGAAGAACTTAACCAGCCTTGATTCTCTTGTGCTTCAGCCACAGATGCGTCCCATATGCTTGCGTGGATCCTTGACTTCAACTGAATGGTGGACATCCAGGTGCTCTCCCAAACCTCATTTCTGCCATTTTCTTGATCGGTTGTAGATTTGACAGGTTTTGACAGGTAGGGTTAGTTGCGTTTCGTGCACCACCATGCTCGAGGGCAGAAAATGACAGCGAGCTTGTTGCTCACTCCCTTAGCGTCCCTCACTAACTGTCACCAACCAGTATTGTGATTCATGATTTTTTATCTCGTTCACATTTTGTTCATTCTCTTGAAGCATCCATGGCGTTTCTTCACCCCATTCCTTGCTTGTGATAGCTTGCTGTCACCATTCATTCCAGCAGGGTTACCTACTGGTATCAAAGTACCCTTCACGGGAGTGGGACGGTTGGTACACCTGTCCATCTTAGGTCCTGGACCGAGATCGAGGCCGCCACATGTTTATCCATGCTACACAGAATCTTGTCTGCGCAGCTGAGGGATCAACCAGTTTGCAGTCTGCGGACAGTCACTCCCTGGTTTGCTTCCACCCTCCACCGTTTGTGGCACGCCCTGGTAAACAGCCTAAAACGACCCAGTAATGAAAACAACGTACAGCAACAGCAGTAGTATATTGTAGCAACAACAGCTACAAGACCCCTGCAGCAGCAGCACTGGAATGCAGCATTCAACAGCACTGGCAGTGGCCTTAAACAGTAACACCAAGCTACAACAGCAATGTCAACTGCTGTGGCACAACAACATTAGCAGCAGCTACACATTTGCAAGAGTGGTGGAGAGCAGCATTAGCAGGCCGTGGCTGCGACAGCGGCTACAACAATGCAATAGCAGTAGGAAGAGCTTTTAGTAGCAAGAAACATCAGCCATTTAAAATGGTAGCGCACTATAGGAGTAGTATGCAGAAGCTGTGCAGTTGCGATAGACGGATATAGCATTGGCACAAGCAGCACCTCAGCAGCTTGCAGCAGTAGCAGCATCTTGCTTAAGCAACCGCTACACCAGCTTGATGTAACATCAAGATTGCAGTAGTAGTCAGCTAATGTGCTATCCAGAATAGCAACAATAATAGTATTATTGGTATGTCGTGTAACCTTGTAGCAGAAATAATTGAAAACACAACGAACCCTCTCATGTTTCCATAGTAGCACCACCACGTGTTTTTTACTTCAGGGTACTTCATTATTCAATCTCTATTCACTAGACATAGCGTGCTTTGAGCCCCTTGTAAATAAATCCAAGGTCTTTTATTCCCTTACGCTCACAACAATGTCTCAAATTGCCTTTTGTATACAACCTAATTTTTTTCACCGTCACTCTGCTAGATGATACATCTCTGACGCACTCAAGTTCTTAATCTCTGTGTTTGGATGTTTCCTTCATTACAATAATGGCCTACTGCGCGTCGACCTCTTGGCTTTGACACCAATCAGCTGAGGGTATTTTGGCCACTTGCCTTGATCTCCGCTGTTTTGCTTCTAAAGGTTCCAAAAAATCCAGCCACTTCCCAAACGTTTCAAGAAACGTATCATGAACTATTTTGATGTTTCGATGCTATCTGGTCAACTTCTTGGCTTTGCTCAAACTGATGCGAACCCAGCCATAGGTAACCCTACTGGACTGAATGGTGACCTCAGGCTAGCACAAGCAAAGAATGAGGAAAGGAAACGCCATGGATTCTTGACGGGAGTGAACAGAACGTGACCGAGAATGAAAAGTCACAAATCAAAGCACGCCACAATATTGTGCACATTCACAAGAATAACTGATCAACCTAGAGCATAACGAGCAGAGTAAATCCCAACGGCATGAACTGTTACCTTGAATACATTACTGCTACATTCCTTTGCAAGAAAGTCAGCTCTTTTCTGTCGGGTGTGAACCCACACAATCTAGACATTGCCTGCAGCCACAAGCTCACCCCAAAAACGATGTGCAACATTGATATGCTTATTGTGAGTGGGATGCATAACATTGTGCTCTGCAATAGCATTTGTGCTCTGGTTGTTGTAGTGCAATGTTATGGATCAGATGGGGGTACGCATCTGTTGCAATTTAATAAAACAAAAATCCCTCACATGTGCTTGCACCAAGAGCAGCATACTCTGCTTTTCTCGGGCTGCGTGCAACACAATCCTACATTCCCTTAATCCATGAGAGTGATTTCCTCCCAACGAGGAAGACATAGCCAATGCGATTGCGAGAGTCTACATCATGATTCAAGTCGCTATAGGTGTACCCACCGACGACTACTCATGGCTGTGCTCGGTAGCAAAGACCAAGTCAGGTAGTGGAAAGTGCATACTTGACAGCACGCAACGCGGCCTCAATGTATCGTGCCCAAAGACACTATGAGATCTAAGCAGAAAACCTCACAGCAAAGGCAACATCTACCATTGTGGTGGTGGCTAGGTACATGAGGTTAACAATGAAACGAAGGTATTCAGTCGCATCCACTGACTCCCCCAGCTTTGACACATCCATTTCTTTCAACATCATTTATCTAGCTGGCGTCATTGGTGATGAAGCAGTGCACACAGTCTCAAGCAAGGCTGCAAAGCATTCACCCAAGCTACGGATGTACGCAGCTTGGTGAATTTCTGTTGAAAAAAGGACAGCCGTCAGATCTCCTCGATCCAACGATTTACTTGGCTCGGCACAACAGCAACAAGAAAAGGAAAAACAAGAGGGCCGAGAGAGAGAGAGAGAGAGAGAGAGAGAGAGACCC
>SZWC01003835.1:79992-101045 GCA_023375785.1 Penium margaritaceum
AGAGAGAGAGAGAGAGAGAGAGATAGAGAGAGAGAGAGAGAGAGAGAGAGAGAGAGAGAGAGAGATCCGCCCTCTCTCTCTCTCGACCCTCCTGTCTATCCTATATGCCGGGGTATGGTATGACTGTGGGCAGGCCTCTTCAGGCGTCCCACAGCCCTACCCACTCTACTCATCCTATTGGAGCTCCGGAGAGCTGACAGATCAGTGGTAACGAATGCTAGATATTCTGGCAGGATTTGGGCAGGCACGGTGTGTGGTCTGGCAGACTAATCGAGAGTGTGAGCGTGAGCTCCTCTTGATATCGAGTCTGCTGACGTGGCAAAGGATTGGAGCACGAGGCAGACACTGCTCTTTCTAAAGATGGATCCTGTGATCACGAATCATTGCGAGGGGAGGGAGTTGATCGGGACCACTGACAAATCAAGAAGTGTAAGGATCGGGTCCTCTCGGGACAACGCCCGAGACAAGATCAACGATCATGCAAAGTGACCGCAGATCCAGACAATCTCATCCGTGGATCGCACCAAGGGCGCTGGGCATCCGCCAACCTCGGTCTGCCGATGATCAGAGGTCATCGAGCAGCGTCCGGATAATCCTGTGACTGAGACTTTGAAGACACATGATGCCGGACTACATGACACTTCTGTTTTCTGCTGCTAGGTAGCATAGAAAGTTAAGTAGCTATAGGTTTGTATTTCCTTTTACTTCGTCTGTACGTGATCATTCTTAACAAGCTTGGCACCGATGAAAAGCTTGTGAGACGAGTCGTGTAACTGTGCCTTCAGCTCATACTCTTGAATCGCACAGTCAGTGACATTACTAAGGCAAGAGTGCCTATATGTGTGTGAGTAGTGATACGTGTTTAGTACATCATCATCAACAATCCAGCAAAGCATAGGACTACAGATTTTTTTGAGAACTGCTTATGAATATTCCTAAAGATCCTGTTATGTAAATTTCAACATTTGATATCAGAGCAGGTGGTTTTTTCAGATCTATCCAACCAATATGGCAACCATCAACAATGGGGATCACTTCAAAGTGGCGCCGTCTGACGGCAATGACTATGATACCTTTGCTTTCAACATTGAGATGATTTTCCTGAACAAGGGCCTTTGGGGAGTCGTCTGCAATCCTCCCACTGATACATTACCCGTAGGAGCATCACATGAAGAACAACTCAACTGGAAACGGCGCTGTGATCAAGATTTCTCAATTCTGGTGCTAAACTTAACGGAACGACTCAAGTTCATCATCAGAGAAGACAATGCAACTATCTGTCCAAGGAAGGCTTGGAAGGCTCTGAAGAATCGCTATGAGAGAACAAGCGACATTGAACTCGGAAGCCTCTTGGTCGAGTTCTACACTCAACAAATGGAACAAGGAACACGTCTAGAGGACCACGTGTCCCATCTCAAACATCTGGCCAGCCACATCTCAGCAATGGGAGAAGTAATCTCTGAAAGAGGTATAGTGCAAACTCTTTTTCGTGGACTACCTTTCAGATTCACGGACACCATCAACCGACTCCAGACCTTTCAGAAGCAGGGGAAGACTTTTGATGCCCAACTGGCTGAACTTAAGACAACTCTGCAGCAAGCTATTGATGCACAAGGGAGAGCAGCTGCTGGTGCACCTGGTGCTGCTGTGGGTGCTGCACCTGTAGCAGTAGTACCACATGGAAGTCAGCCATATTCCCTTACTCTGGAGAAGGCTGTCGAAGAGCTCATGATGATTGAAGAACAATACCTCAAGGACAACAGAGGCGAAACTGGCCTCGTATCCAAATATCAGGGACATAGGACGACAAGTTTGGATTGTAAGGTAACGGAAGTCAGGGCTCCCTCACGCACTTCACCGGCAGAGTTCAGTCAACTCCCCACTCACCACGAGGCTTTGTTCCACCAAACGACAGAGTGTGCTGGACGTGCAAGCAAAAGGGGCACATTGCCGTGGATTGCCCTAAACGACACCCAAGCTTTGTTTGTCACTATGGTCCTCGACGGCCACACCAAGCAATGCTCACAACTTACATGTCAATCGTGGCCGCTTTTCTTACAGGATCTTCAAAAGTACAGGAATTATCTGATGAAGAAGACGATTTTCAGTTAAACCTCCTGTCTGAAGGACCAATCCTGTCTGACAAAGATATGTCAGTTACCCATCCAGAGCACTCAACCTGTGTTTTGGCACCAGAAGATACAGCACATCATACTCTTGCAGAAGAAAAGTTTGTAACTGAAGAACTGGCAATGTGCTCCATCGACAGCACTTCTCTTGGCCGCTGGCATCTTGGCTTGGATCATGGTCTCTGGCTGCACAAAACACATGACTTGCAAGAAGGACTGGTTCATCAACTTCAAGCATTTTTTGACACCACGAGAAGTCCGCCTTCGTGATGGCAGAACTAATCCTGCCTACGAGCAAGGGACGGTTAAGATTGGCATCAAGTGCAACGGAAAACCAGCAATCAGGACTTTTGAAGACATACTCTATGTCCCAGATCTTGCTACAAATCTTCTTTCTGTCACCAATCTCAATGACAAAGGTTTCAAAGTGGTATTCGACACCGACAAGAACTTCAAAATGTACAACCAGACGTTTCAACTAGTAGTAGTTGCCACTCGAATGGGAAACCTGACCATCCTTGATACCAGCGAACCCTCAAGACAACCAGAGACACAAGAGATGGCATTTATTGCCTCCATGCCAAACTCCACATTGGCAAAGACAACCTCTCCATCAACCATGAAAAATCTGTGGCACAAGCGTCTGGCACATGTCAGCTACTCAACACTAACCAAAATGGCTGCAGATTCAAGTGCCCATGATCTTCCCACCAACTTGTTGAAAGATGGTGAAGAACCTATGTGTGAGGGCTGTCTCACAGGCAAGCAACATCGGGCCTCCTTTCAAACCCTCCCGTCTCATGGAACCCACAAGAGCTTGGAACTCGTGCATATGGACCTATGCTATATCTCGGAGGGCTCCCTCTCCAACAAGCATTCTTTCTTCGTCATCTTGGATGACTACACACATATGGTCTGGACCTGGGTTCTTGGATTCAAATCTGACGCCACCAAAGCAATTAAAAACTGGATACGACAGGTTGTGAATGAGACCAGCCTGACACTCAAGAGAATCCGCACTGGCAACGGCATTGAGTTTTTCAACCACAGTCTCAAAAGCTTCTATAATGAGAGAGGGATTCAACATCAAACCATAGTTCCATATGCTCCACAACAGAATGGCAAAGCAAAACGGATGAACCAGACACTACTTGAACGTGTTCGAACAATGCTTCACACTGTTGGACTCTCATCTGCTTTCTGGGCCGAGGCTCTTCACACCGTGGCGTACCTCACAAATCGTCTTCCTACCGCAAAGCTGCCTGCAGGTGCATCAACACCCTATGGAGCATGGACTAGGAACAAGCCTCATATGGGACATATTCGTATTTTTGGCTGTACACCACATGCCTGGGTCCGGCCAGAAGAACACTCCAAACTTGATCCACGATCCAAAGCCTACATCCTATGATGCAGGCTTTGGAACATGCAGGGTATGAAACACGCAACATTTATCGACTATGGGACCTAGACACCAGGCGTGTAACTTGAAGCAGACAACCCATCTTCGATGAAAGCTTCTTCAACCGGGCACGAGATACAGCACCACCGGCAGTCATGCCTACTGTCTATATTGAGACAACTCCACTAACACTTCAAAAGTTCTCCGTTGACCCTACACCTGATGACCACGCCAGTGTACTTCCTCTTGTGGTTCTAGAGAACATCATGATACTCGTGTTGCTCCACAGACAATCATCCCCAGCACCGTGTCATCTACCCCATCAGCTGCTTCTAAGACAGGATTGCGCCGGTCCGCTCGACTCACCAGAACTCCATCTTTTCTTCAGCTTGGTTTCCTGTCCACCGCCGAGCCCCCAACCGATGATGACTTTGATGAAAATGCACTACTTATGCAAGTGGTGGATCCTGTCAGCTTCAAAAACGCCATGTAGTGTCTGGATGCTGACCAATGGCGCCAAGCAGCTCAAGAGGAACTCTCTCAACTTGAGAAGCAGCATACCTAGGATCTCGTTCCTGGACCAAAAAACACCCCCATCATCACCTGTAAGTGGGTGTTCAAAACCAAGCTAACCAGTGCAGGCACACCCGATCACTACAAAGCTCACCTTGTCGCACGTGGATATAGCCAAGTGCTTGGGGTTAACTACCAAGACACCTTTGCACCTGTGGCCAAGTACTCATCCATCAGAGTGATTTTGTCCCTGGCTGCCAACAACAAGTGGCATCTCCACCAGATGGACGTCAAAAGTGCTTTTCTCAACAGCGACCTCAACGAAACCATCTACATGACTCAGCCTGAAGGATTCACCTCTCCAGATAAACCTGATCACGTCTGCAAACTCAACAAGTCCCGGTATGGCCTGAAGCAAGCCACACGACAATGGAACTTGAAAATCCACGAGTTCTTCCTGATTCAAGGCCTCCAACGTCTTCACTCGGATCACTTAGCGTTCTTCCGCGGTGGCTCTAACCTTCTCGGAGTCATTCTCTATGTGGACGACCTCATTCTGTTTGGGCCATCCCTTCCTGTTCTGGATACCCTCAAGCAACAGCTGTCCCGTCGTTTTGAAATGACTGACATGGGGCCCCTCAAGTATCATCTTGGGATTCAAATCACCCATGACATAACACACGGCCAGGTGATGCTCATCCAAGCCACATATGCTCAACGTGTGGCCAAAAACTTTGGTCTTGGTACATCTACCCCTCAATCCACGCCGCTTTCCAAGGATCACGGCTTAACCAAACCCGTCACGACAGTCACCCCTTTGGCTTCCCCGGAGGATGCCCAATCTTTCCCACGCATGGTGGGATCTCTGATGTACTCCTCTGTGGCTACTCATCCTGACCTCTCCTTTGCTATTGACCTTCTCAGCCAAGGATGTCAATGTCCTACCGCTGCTCATATTGTGGCTGCCAAACGGAGCATTCGCTATCTTTGCGGATCTGCTTCTCTCGCCATCCGCTACTCCTCTGGAAACACTATTCTCTATGCGATTCAGCTAGACGGCCAGCTTCATGCCTTTTTGGAAGATCTCCACACTGTGGAGGAAGGACGTGCTCATGACCGGCCCCGAAGTCGTCGAGGTAGGCAAGTCGTCGCCGCCACCGGTAGTGGCATCCGCAACTGTAGCACGCTGTGCTTGCTGTTACATCTGCACCTGGGTCATGCTCTGTAACGCCTTGTTGAGGTCGTTGCATCGGCGGCTTGCCTCATGGGTGGCCAGGCGCTGCAGTTGGCGATCACGGTCGAGGTCTGTGATGCTCTACCCGACGTGGGCCAGCAGGTTGGCGAACGCAAATTTGAGCTCTGATTTCGTCAGAGCATTGACGATAGCTTCTAGGGCCTCACGTTGTCCATGCACCCTTATCCACTATACGAGGGTACCGTTCATGTACACACCTCCAAGGAGTCTCACCTTTCGGAGGAGGTTGTCGTCAGCGACGACGCTCGAGTGGGTATTGCCCTACCCCATTGCAGCCACATCATAGGAAGGGGGGTCCGTCCCCACACCTCCGAGTGGTACCGTACCTCCACCGTCGGTGGTGATATTGAGTCGGCCCGCCACTTCAGCAGCAAATTTTGCAAGCCTGGGGCGGTCATTGCGAATTGCCTTCGCGGCGTCGTTGTCCGGCTCGTTCTCCCGAGAACTTTCCGCGTGGCTGCTTTCGGCATCCTTTCTGCTCTCGGCAATCTCGTTGCCGTCAGGAGCTTCAGGCGATGTGGCTAGCGCCTTACCCTTCTCAAGCAATCGGCTCGAGTCTGCTGCACGATGATGAAGATGATCGCGATACTCGTCGCCTTTGCCATCGTCAGCTTCGTGGTCTTCATCGGGGACCCCCTCCGAGAAATCCTCCTCCATCGCATCGTCTGGTGCATGGGGGTCGTCCACGTGCGCGTTGACATTCTCGTCAAGCACTTTTGCGGCCTCCGCACGCTTCTCGGTATCGCTGAGGTTGGCGTCAGTTGCCTTTGGCAGTACGATTGCCTTTGGGTTGGCAACCTTGCTCGCGGCGGCGGCTCCCAAAACTTGGAGTCCGCCAAGAGCTGGTGGTGAGGACGTCACCACCTTGCCCTTGTTGGTCTTGGACTGTCCGGCACTTGCCATCTCATCGTCCGTGCAACTGACACGTGAAGACCGTTGTGAGGATCACCCCACAACTAAAAGGAGGAATCGCCTCCTTAAATCTTGCTCTCACGATCGGTGAGGTAGTTCTGATTTAAATTTCTATTATTCTAGGCTGCCATGTCGGTTCAAGGTCATGGGTTTGTAGGCGAAACCCTAAGCCGTGACTCACGATTCTAGGAAAGCGAAGAAGACCTAGATAAACAAGCAACTACAAGGTCAAGGAGGAAAAGAATAGTTTTCTTCTTATCTTCTTGTCTTCTTGTCTTCTGGTCTTCCTTGGCCTCTTCTTGCGTCTTCTAGGCACACCTTGCCCCCCCTTGGAGGCGCCTTTCTTGTGCTCCACGGCAATGTGGCGGCCTCCAAAACTTCTCCAAGTAGCACTTTTCTCCTTTTTGTTTTTTTCTCTCAAGCCATGAGAGTCGCTGGTGTTGGAGAAAGGCGCTGCCTCAATCTTTGGTTGAAGAGGAGCGGAAGGAGCCTTCAGAAGAGAGAAAAAAGATAGGTGGTTTTGGGGTGGGTACTCCCTATCCCGTCCCCAAAAAATTCCCTAACCCATTGGGATGGAGAAGAGACTATGGAGAAGAAGCCCCAAACAATAGAGCTCTTCTCTAGCTTCCTAACACACTTTATGGCTCTTCAAATGGTGAAGCGTAGATGCCGTAGTCCCTCCTAGCATTTCTGTTGCTGCTTGCAGCTGACGACGGCGTTTCATATATGTCGTAGCTGTGGTTTCTGCCAAACTCTTGGTCGCGGGGGTCGTTTGGCTCTGAGAGTCACTGTAACGTGTTGAGTCTCCAGCTCCTGCTCTGAAGTCATCGTCGGAGTTCGCAGAATGGCGTTCTTAGTCCGCGTCAGGGGTTTACGCCCTTCGCAGGACTGCAAGGCTATTGTCATCAACAGCCTAGAGCAGGGAGACTCAAATATTTCGAGTCTCCTGAGGCCCATTTCCGTTTTTAACCTTCCCCTGGTTTTGGGACCCAAACTGGAGGTTTGTATCTCGAATTCGTGCATTTGCACGAGTTTTCTGGTTTCAAAACCCAAAATTTGTCCTAAACAGACTTGAGTTTTGTTTTTGATGCGTTGGAGCAAAATTGTCGTGTGCGAGGCACGATTGGCGATTTCACGCCGACTTCTCTCGTGTGCTTCTCTCATCCTCGCCTTCACCCTCGCTCCCCCTATCCCTCGTCCTTGCTTGCTCGTTTGCAAGGAGGGCAAGGGGGGGGGGGAGGAGGGCACGAGGCCACGAGGCCTCGTCCTTGAGGCCCTCGTGGCCCCTCAGCCGCCGATCGGGCTGAGGCCGCAATCGGTGGCTGGCGGCTGGCCGGCTGGTGGCCAGCCGGTCACATGGCCGGCCGCAGGCCGTAGGCCGTCCAGCTGGCCGGCTACGAGCTGGCCAGCGGTCAGCGAAGTGCTGGCAGCCAGCCAGCTCTCGCTGACGCGAGGGGTGGTGCGCAACCATCCCTCGCTTCAGTGAGGAGGGAGGGCCAAACCGGCCCTCCCGCTACATATTGTGTAGCTTAAATATGTCGGGTTTGCTCCATCACAACGCAACTCGGGTATGTCCTGTAAGAAGAGGGGACTCGGCGAATTACAAGGTCATTCCTCCACCCACTCGCAACTGAAGCACTGAGAGCTTCCGTGTTTTGACTCTATGGACTTGGTAGACTTCTGCCGTGGTATCCAAAGCCACAAGTCATAGGTATATAACCCAAACAGCCATTTTGCTTATGGGACGACCGCGAGCCCTCTTGGGTGACAATTCCAACCCCTTAAGTGACTAAGGTGGCCTATTTTAGGACTTTCTGGATCGCCCACTTCATGTTGCACAAGTGTTCGCCCTCAGAATAACCACCATTGCCAAGACAAACTCGTGTGTGAGAAACAACCCCTTGGGATCAAGAATGATAGAAAACTGCGCTAGCCATTTGCTGCACCAACAGGGCCATTTGCTGCACCAACAGGGCCTCGTGGAGCAACAACAAGGCCTACCTAACACAATGAACCCGTCCAAGGAACACCATTGGTGAGGAGAGCCACACAGCTATTTTCTGGGGTGTTGCAGCTTGTCCTCTCAGAGGAGGACCGCTGCAGACAAGACATGAGTTGGTCTTGGGAGCATAACTTCAAAATTCCATTTCAACTTCAATACAGCTCTGATTATACCTTTGTTTTTTTGGTTGGATGTTAAACTTTGAGCTCTTTGCGCTGTTTTCTAGCTAGAATCTGAATTTTGCCATCTGGCCATGGCATAATAATCTCTACACATAGCTCATTCTCTCACTTTCTTGTAAAACATCCTTGAAGCTCCTCCTAAAGAGATTGACATCAATGTCTTCTTTAGTTGAGTGAGCTGGTGTATTAAAAAAACTTCTAGTGTTTTATCCTTGAATTTGAGTGGGTCTATTTCCTCAAACATCTGTACGTGATTTAGACAAAAAAGTTTCAAGTGAGTGAGCTATACTCCTCCTTGCGAAGCAAGTCACTATACTACGTCCATAAGGAGTTCAAGGTTGAAGAAGAGGTTGGGACCAAAGGTTTGAAATGAGTAGCATTGCAAGAGCAATTATGTACTCTACCTTCAAAGAAAAGCATAGTTTGAATCCCTTCCATTGTTACGCTCTCTTGGAAAAAGCTCTCGCCTTTGCCATGGCGGCGAGGGCAACCAGATTTTCAACCCTTCTGGGTGGTCGTCCTTCGATGGGCACATCCAAGTGTGGGACCAAGCGACAAAGTTTGATCCACCATACCTGACGGGAGGGAACGAAAGCTCCCCTCTAAAATCCACGATGTCCCCAAGACGTATAAATGGGGGATGGAGACGTGAGGAAACCGTCGATCGTATACGCTCACGGTCGAAGATGACCGGGAGCACTTGATCTTTGACGCCAACAGAGGCACCGAGAGCTTCATTGAGGAGGTTGAGGCAAGACCCACTGAGTTGAGTCATGAACCTATCCTTAACACAACTCTGGGTAACGATGTTCATACTTCCAAGAATGTCAATCTCCTGGGCTGAGCTGACAGGGATGCCTCAGAAGAGGGGATGATGGACAACAAGAAAGAACCTAACAGCATGCTGGAGGAGGATAACTTCAATACTAATCTTGATCTTGACGTTGCTAAGACATAAGACGACAAAGACTGTGAACCTGAGCCGAAGGAAAATGATGAGGAGGAAAATGTGGACACTCGCAACAAGCCCACACACATCCTTGGGCCACTTGCGAGGCACCGCGTGCATTTTGAGAATGATGGCAATGGCAACAAGGGCGAGCCGCCCTCTGACCAGTGCCTTTGTGTCAAGGTTGCTTGGCAAGATATCGAGGTATCTAGTCCCTTGGGAACTACCATAGGTGAACTCAGGAGCTCCAGCACTAATCGCAGGAGTGATAAAGAATCCCTCCAAAGCCTCGGTCTTGGAGGCTCCCCAAGCATTCAATGTACTTTTATCAAGGCTGTTTGCCTGCTCAAAGTCGAGGAGGATGTTTTGATGCTGAAATCACGACCTAGTTCGGAAGACTACGACGTCGTCGTCGGCATCATGGGAGCAATGACGCATAGTTGCAAGAAAACCGTGGGTGCATTACGGCTACAGGTCAACAACAGCTATGTCACCAACCAAAAGCTTTAAGAGGAGAATAAGAAGCTCCACTGAGAGCTTTCGATCATACTACATTGTGTTGAAGAGGAAGCCATCGCAAGGGAAATGCTGAAAGCAAAGCAGCATGAGGCAGCCCAGATTTATGAAGGTGCAGATGTGTACGCAACAGGGAAGTTGGTTAAATGCGCGTTCAAATGCCATGAGCAAGCTCGAGCTGAAGTGCATCGCACAAACATGAAACCAACATGGGCAAGTACCTCCACTTCCATAGTGAAGCCCGAAGTATTTGGGGGACTGACAACTACTAGTATGACGGGTGGTTTTGTCTTTGACACTAGTGATAAGTGCGATGACAAGTTCAACATACATACGTGACTGAAAGGGTTTAAGCTACAATTCCAGCTAAGGGAGGTGCCCATGGAGCATTAGGGGACCCAAGGCATGCTAACAGAAAGCCGTCAGAAATTTGAGCAGCTAGCAGATGTGTGGTACACAAAGGAGCAACGTGGTAGCCCCACATGGGAAGAGAATAAGGAACTCATGGAGTAGCTGCTCTAACACCTAGTATACTTGCAGACCGCAAAAAACAAGCTGGAAAGGTTCAGGCAAGACACAAAGATCACCCTTTTTCTTACCGGCGTATCCAGTCAGTAGCTCAAGTTCCACTCCATTACAGATAAAAAACTCAAGCGATGGAAAAGCTTGCGAGCGGCAAAAAAATATGTGTTAAAGACATAAATTGAAAACTTGGCCTAATGGGACACGACGAATCTAGGGCATATGACAAAGATCGACTTCGCAAGCTTCTATGGGAACGGAGGGGGAAAGTGCCCTCTCGAGGGACATGTTGGACAGTCCAAAAAACCCCATGTTCAAGAGCAAAAATCATCACAACCTGGCACCTTCACATACAGGACGTGTAGTGAGTCAGAGCACTTTGCCTGCATCTACCCGCAGCGCTAGCGCCAAGGTCCCCATATGGGCAAGCCTTCCACCCCGATCAAGATGGCAGGTCATTTGGAGGTCCCATCCAGCAAGGGGCGCAGGGACACTAGCACAGTGGCGCTCGTCCAGGCCGAGATGCTGGAGGTGGCATAGCTGCTAGTGGTGCAGGCGGCCAAAATGTTGGGTCATGTTGGCCCTGGACACAGGCCTGGAGGGTAGCAGCATCTAGCTCTTAGAGCTATCCAGAAGATCTGAGTCCGTGGAAGGTAGCATGGCCGTGGATGCCCTCACGTGACACGTGAGCAGGTTGTCTCTGACCAGCTTGGTGCAGAACAGGGTGGTTGCTAGCAGAATTTTGCCAATCCCAGTAGTAGAGAGTGGACGACTTCCCAGGAGATCAAGCGGCTTGGGAGATGAGATATCTTTCATGTTTTTGGATTATGATGTGGAGCGAATAAAACAATTTTCATCTCAATGCTTCTAGGAATTATTCTCATCATTCATCCAACCTGGATCTCTCTACTATGGCCACTTTTGTCCCCTGATGTACACCACAAAGGAGAGTCTTGATAATCCTGACTGCTTTGTCATGGCAACAAGAGGAAATGTCAAGGAAGTTTTCCAAGAAGCGCATGAATCTAGCAAACACTGAAATTGATCTTGATAGCAGTCCCCATGAACGAAGACTATGATGTCTTCCAATTCAAGGACAGGAGGTTGCTGGAAACTTTCATTTGGGAGCACCACATGTGGGAGAAGGTGAGTGACATGATGGAGCTCCGTTGATGCTCCTATGCTTATGGGGTTTACCACCTTCATGCCAAAGCACTCGTAAGTTTACTCATGTGCAAGTTGTGTGCCAGCATGAAGATGTAGTTTTGGGGAAGTGTGAACGAAGCATCAACTCGCATTCTTGGAGACACCACAACAGAGGATTCTTTTCTGAAAGTGGCATTCCTTGATGCAACCGGCCCTAAACACACCCTGAAACGAGGGAAAGTGGTCGAGGGAGATAATCAAGAGGTACCAATCCTTGGTGATTGAGTGGTCCGGCCCTCCCTTTGAGGATTGGGCACAAAGATCCACCTCATAGTTCCCTGATCTCATATACCCATTCGATGTTGTCTTGGAAGATCCATGGTTGGTGAGCCACAAAGGAAAAATGAATTTTAAATAAAAATGCTCGAAGTGGTAATGGAGCGACAAAAAATCAGCATTTCACCAATACCTTAGGTGCTTCGAGTCGTGAGGAACATGCCTGTAGCGCTGACTGTGATGCAGGTAAAGCAAAGGGTGCGTCAAGGTTCTCACTACTTCTTGGCCACTTTGCAAAGAACTGATGAAGGAGAGCCAGGACAAGACCTCCCAAAGGTTGTGGCAGACGTTGTTTCTGATTTTCAATACGCGTTCAAGAGCCCGCCAAACAGACTACCTCCGACACGGAAGGTGGGTCATACCATACCATTGGAATCTCATGCCATGCCGTCGTTTTGGGCAATGCATTGGCTCATCCTGGCTTAGAGAAAGCAAGAAGAAACACAAATCAAGGAGTACCTATGCAAAGGATGGATCAAGCCAACATCGTCTCCCTTTCGCACACCGATCCTCTTCGTGAGTAAGAAGGATGGAGGATTGCCTATGTGCGTGGATTACTGTGCACTGAACAAGCTTACGGTGACGAACCGTTATCCACAAACACAAATTAAGGACCTTTTTTGCCAACTTGAGGGAGCAAGATTCTCCACATAGCTTGATCTTTCCCAAGCTTAGCATCAGATTTGCATGGCAGAGCAGGATGTGCCCAAAACAACATTTTGTAGGCACTTGGAACACTACCAATTCCGAGTGCTCTCTTTTGGGTTGACCATTATACTTGCAACTTTCCAAGGTGTGATGAATAGCGTGTTTTGAAATCAAGTAGGTATGTCTGTTTTCGTATATCTTGATGACATCTAGATTCTCTCAAAGACAAAAGAAGAGCGCAAAAAGCACTTGGGAGAGGTACCAAGAATTCTTCAAGACAACAAGTTCTTTGCAAACATGAACAAGTGAAATCTTGCACCAAAGGAACTTGAGTACCTTGGTCATATTGTGAGCAAAGATAACATATGAGTGGACCCGCAAAAGGTACAAGCCGTGAATGAATGGCCTCCTCCTGAGATTGTAGGTCAGCTTTGATCTTTTCTTGGTATGTCAAACTACTTCAAGCA
This sequence comes from Penium margaritaceum, assembly GCA_023375785.1. Lineage (NCBI taxonomy): Eukaryota > Viridiplantae > Streptophyta > Zygnematophyceae > Desmidiales > Peniaceae > Penium > Penium margaritaceum. Next base: position 92,972 of record SZWC01003835.1, read on the forward strand.
CTTGATGATGGGATACTCTTCCTCTGTTAGCGATCTAACACTTTTCACATGCATCTGTGCCTACGCTAGCCTTGTCAGACCCAAAGAAAAAATGGGAAACAAGGCTTGACGCATCGATCGTTGGCATTGGAGTAGTGCTCGTACAAGACTGCAAGCGTGTGGCATACGAGAGTTGAAAGTTTTCTGATGTAGAGACACACTAAACTATGTGAGAACGAGAAATAATGTCGTTGTCCATGCCTTCAAGGCTTGGCGTTGCTTCTTGGAAGAAGCAGAGGAGGAGATCACTGTGGTTACCAATCACAGCCCCTTGATGTACATCCAAACACAACCTAATCTGCCTAGACGCCAAGCGCAGAGAATGAATACTTGAGTTGATTCCTATTAGAGTGGCTATATCGGCCTGGCCGAATGAATGTGGCAGACTCGCTGAGTCGGAACCACGTTTGTGTGGCAATCATGGTGGGAAGTGAGAACTCGTCAGAGTGTAAGTTTGCCAATGTGGCATAGGCAACAACTCGACATGCAAACCCGCTCCATCCAGCCCCAAGGCCACTTGTGGGAGTGAAATCTTCCAAGATTCAGATTCGCATGGGATTCAACGTTGATCCAAGGTTTCAATATCCATGGAACGTTGAGTGACACGGCCTCATTAAAGTAGAAGGCCTCTATTGGCATGGTGTACAAGTCGTAGTTCCACATGTGGAAAAACTATGGGAGTACATACTGCTCGAGTTCCATCACCTTCTAGCCGTCAGACACGTGGGTGCAAAGAAGACAAGCTATGCCCTTGCCAAGAATTACTGTTTATCTCCAAAATAAAGCAAGCAACAAGGCACCAAGGGGGCTACTCCAACCCCTTGAGCTACCACCTTGGCATACACCCCTTCAAGAGGATCTAGCATAGTACCCTTAATGTTGTGCATTGTGTTACGGGGACGAATGGACACAAGTCGCAAAGACGCTCCTGACAAAAGAGGGAGGAAGCGAAGCCATGACCCTTTTGCAGCTAAGAGTTCTTACCAAAACACCTTGTTGTGAAAGCCATCTTTGAAAAAGTGGAATTCAACAAACAACGTTTTCTTCTACTCATTTGTTGGATTTTTCCTTCCATGTGTACAGAAAACAATTCCCTCCAAGGAACAAAGCAAACCGGGACAATATGGTCTTATCGGGGATGAATGTAGAGATAAGGTTTTTTTTTACATAATTATAACATTTTGCGGAAAAATTGACCATTCCCGTTGGCATGGTCACTCGTAAGGGCCGTGTGCAGGATGGCAAAGAACAACCAAACAATAGGGGATCAACGTGATCTAACAAAATGAGGGAAATCCAACTTATGACCCCATACCACAGTTCTCTTTCTTGGAAATGTGTATAAACCTCGCCATATTAGGTTACAGGTTCTTACTGTATCCTTGGTCCATCGGATACTTCCCGTTTACTGAATTAAATGTACTCAAACAAACTCTCGATGAAGGGAAAGAGAGCGCAAAGCGGGGTGGGAAACGCAACAGATAGAATCGTCAAGTAATCATAACCATAAGTACAGAATTATTGTGTAGCTTTGAAACATCGTCTTTTATCTATGACGACGCAACTTGGGTATGACCCGTAAGAAGAGGAGACTAGGCGAATTCTGAGGCCAGTCCTCGACCCCGTAAGAAGAGGAGACTAGGCGAATTGCGAGTGAAACTTTCAACGCTACCTACTTGGTATACTTTTATAATGATGATAACAATGGGAAGGTGAAAAACAGTGGGTTGTTTACATGAAGCAAAAAAGAATGGCCATAAAATTTAAAGGGATTAGAAAATGAGTGTACATTGCATATTCAGACTTACCTTGTCAAAATGGCCCCATTTCTTCACACTGTGAGGGCTTCAAATTCACACAAATATGACCTTTCTGAAAAAATTGGGCAAACAGGTACACTGTGTGCAAGGATAGGGGAATGTGATTGTGACACTACGTTCAATGATTGAATGATGCCTTGAATGTTTTGCGGGGGTGTGACCATATGTCCATCGATTTCGCATGTAGGCCCCCCAAATCCAGTAACCGCTCGTTAAGAACACGATATCCAATGGATTGTAACTTTAACAATGATGTATTCAGAGGTCGAAGAAAAACAACGATACAAAGAAAATCGCGCGAATACCATGTCGCCGCTCCATGAAATGTAGCGCCGGAGTTAAGACGTCATCAGGCCCCTTGAACAGTCACAAAACCCACTTTTGAGGTGTTTGTGATCGTTTGAGGGAGGGTTTGCGTGGGGGGGTCCAGGACACCCCATGCGTTGACAGGCAATCTGTAGGGCCTCGCTGTCGCAAGGCCTAGCACATGCTGGGGCAAAAAAAGCGCTCAACCCCAAATGTAATTCAGGGCTGGGTTTGAAGGTTTGTTTCTTGAAAGACTAAGGTGTATTGTGTGATTTAAACAAAAAATCTGGAATGGGCGGTTTTGCTCAATTGCAATCAAGCAATGACCCTTCTTTTCGATTTTCCTTTGACTAAAAAAACACTTTATCACAAGTTAGGGTTTAATGTTTTGTGCGGGCAGAATCCACGCAAAAACTGTAAAACCCTAAATCGTAATTGGGGGTTTTCGCGTCGAAGAAAAAAGAACAAAAGGGTCATTGCTCGGTCCCAATGTCGCGTGGGAGTGAGGGTCGTGATTGAGCGACGGTCACATGACCCTACGCCATGCTTGATTAGCGACGAATGTCGCTGATCGAGCATGGCGAGCGAGGCAGGATACCTCATTTTCTCTTGTTAAGTGCTGGATATGACGTTACAAAGTTCAGGTAGTGGATATAGGAGGGTCAACCCTTGGGGAGTGTGGATTTGCTGGTTATATCGCCCAGTGTTTTGACTTGCCCATGGTTACCACCGGCGCCGCGTCGAGGCTGCAGTGGTGTGTGGAGGCGCGTAGTAGCAGCATCAGCTCCAGTAATGTTTTTGCAGGCAATGGAATCCGGTACGGTACGATTTGCACAACGCTAACCAGCAAGGTAGCAGGGCATCAATGATACTCCGTACAGTCCGCCTCATTTCGCGGCGACGGCAGCTCCGCACACTGCTTCTCATGCTGAAATATGTGACCCCTCCTCTCCGGTTCAGGGTCGAGGTTCAAGGCTTTAGAACCTCCCAATCACCATGTCGTGCACGCACTCGCGGCGCGTCACACCGCACGGAAACGTCGACCTCACACGGCTCCTCTCTCTCTCTCTCTCTCTCTCTCTCTCTCTCTCTCTCTCTCTCTCTCTCTCTCTCTCTCTCTCTTCCCTTCCGTGCCTCTCTCTCTCGCTCGCTCGCTCGCTCGCTCCCTCCCTCCCTCCGTCCGTCTCTGCTTGGGAGGGAGGAAGGAAGGACGTCCCTCCCTGGGTTAGCGAAAGCGCGCCATAGGTCTCTCGCTGGCTTGAAGTCTCTGCCACGGCGTGCCCTTCCCTTCTTGGTCAAAAACCGCCGGAAAGAAAAGAAGAAACCAAAAGAGGCTGTATCCTCGTCCCGAATGCCATCCCGCGTTTGGAACGCTGTGAAGGACACCAAAAGGCGGATCGATGCGATGAGATGCTGTGTGCGCTTCACTGCGCTGGTCACTGCAGGCAGCTCACACCACCAGACTTTGTTTATTTGTCGGGCGCGTGCTGAATCCACGCACTCATTGTCGGTCGTCGTCGTTTTTTGGATCGTACATCGAGACTTGACTTGCCGTGCGCAAATTGTTGGTGGCAGCCGTCTTCGGCGATCTCATTCAGTCAGTCCGTCCGTCAGCCAGGAAGGCAAGGCAGCAGGGGGCGGCTTGGGCTCGCAGCCACGCACCTTGTCTCGCGAAAGTTCTCTTCCAACATTCGTAGCGAAGCGCGAGTTGCTTCCTTTCTCACTTGGCGTAGCGAGCCCTAGGCCCGATTTCTAAGCTCCAGTCCAGGGCCTGTTGGACGGTCCTTCGGTTGGACGGTCCAGCCGTTGGACGGTCCAGCCGTTGGTTGGTCCAGCCGTTGGACGGTCCAGCCGTTGGACGGTCCAGCCGTTGGACGGTCCAGCCGTTGGACGGTCAAGCCGTTGGGCCTACCAGCCGCACGACCCGGTCTTCAGCATTGTTTCTGCGAGATCTGTTCTCTAATTTTCCGCCGTCGGCGATGGCTTATGCCCAAGTGCTGTCCTTTTCACAGGCCAAGCCAAACCGCGATGAGATTGACACGCAGCTGCTGCTGCGGTCGCACCAGCAACAGCGGCAAATGCGGGGGCAGCAGCAACACCACCAAAACTTGCTCATCAATCAAGGAGACGATCGTATGGTTGGTATCTACGGCGGCAGCAGCAGCAGGAGCATTAGCAGCAGCACCAGCAACAGCACCAGCACCAGCACCAGCACCACCACTACCACCACTACCACCACCACCACCACCAGCACCACCAGGAGCACCACCAGGAGCACCGCCACCACAACGAGCATCACTAGCACCAGCACCAGCACCAGCACCAGCAACAGCATCAGCCGCCGTCGACGCCGTCTTGGCATGTCTTTGCCTGCCTCTGCCGTCGTTGCCGCTACTGCTGCTGCTACAGCTGCTGCTGCCGCTGCTACAGCTGGTAGTGCTGGTGGTGGTGCTGCTGTGGCGGCATCTGCACATGCTCCTGTTCCTGGCCCCAATGCAGATCTTCTGTCTGCTCCGGCCGTAAGGAGTGTCAGGGAGATTGAAGGGTCCTTTTGGGAAGAAGAAGAAGCAGCGGTGAAAGTGGGAGGGGCACCTCTTCTAAAAAAGTGCGCTTCACCGCACATGACTTCCTCTTTCCCTCGTCCGCCTGCTGTGGCATCCCAAGATCATGACACGTGGAAACCAGGAGGAAGTGTTGCTACCTCCTCCACCGGGCTGCCTCAGCCAACCCCTGCTTCCTCACTTGCTATTGTGCCAATAGAAGCAGCAGCGGCATCAGCAGAATCACCAAATCATGCAACTGCAAGTGATAAGGCAAAGATGTTACCCCACCCATCCGCTTGGTCTGGTGGAACCAGCATCGATTGCATGTTTGACGACTCCGACGACACCAATGGAGACGATGTTGACAGGGATGCTCACGAAGATGACGGTGAGGATGGCAACAATTATGATGCTAACGTGCAGGGTGCCACTGGCGGAAGAGGGGGAGCTTCTGCCGATGCTCCAGTGTGGGCGGCAGCAGTACCTCGCACAGAGCCGGGGTCAGCAGCTACAGCAGCAGAAAGAGCAGACGCATCAGCAAGAGAAGCAGAGTCAACATCAAAAGAAGCAGCAGTGGTGGATGCCCCTCTGGTGTCAGCGCTGAATCCAGTGGCACATGGGTTGAATGCCAAAAGCGTTTCCAATTCCGTTACTGGTGCACAGCATGTATTGCGCTCGGATCGTGCTCAAACCTCCTCCTTTGCCTCGCCTTCCCCCTCATCGAGCAGACCGGCACCTTCATCACTGTCCATGCAGGTTGTGAGGCTTCACCGGTCTCAGTACAGCACTGACTTTCACCTCCAAATGTCTTCCAGGCAGCACGTCCCTTGCTCCACAGTGCAAGGAAGACTCGGCCGACCTAAGTCACCCCTCTGCCAGAGCCGAACCCACCGCTCTGATTGTCAGCTCGTTTCATCAAAGGCTGCTTTGTCAGAAGCTGCTGCTGCTGCTGCGGCGTCCAAAGCTGCTGCACTTGCTGCAGCAGCAGATGCTGCTGCGGCCGCATCAGGCCCACCCACTGATCCATTTGCAGCGGCAGCTCAAGAGGACACAGAGGCCCCTAGCCTACCGCGCAATTACCCAAAATCCACTGGCCGTGTTCTTTGGCGGCTGAATGAGGATCCAACCTTGGAGGAAGACGGAGCGGCAAGCAAGTTAGTCACTGGATGCAGAACCGCAGATATCATGGTAGCTATTAGCAACCATGATGGAGGCAGCAGCGATGGCGGCAGCATTAGCAGCAGCAGTAGCAGTGGTGGCAGCAGCAGCAGCTGCACCACCCCTAGCAGCAAGAGCAGCAGTAGCAACAGCAGCAGTAGCAGCAGTAGCAGCAGCATCAAGGCAAGGAGCATGATTGAGGAGTCCATGTCAGTCATGAGCTTGTGGAGAGTTCTTCCTCTGCGGCCAAAAGAAACCGAAGACAATGATGATTTTGTGTGGTTGAGAAATGGTGGAAGTGGGAAGACAGCAGCTTTCGACAACCCATGCGCACCCCCTATTCTTGGACAGGATCCCAGCACCATGGCGGCACCCAAGCCTCCGCTGACTTCCTCACACCAAGTCACCTTCATGTTGCCCCTCCATGACCACATGAGGAGGGCAGCCAACGCTGAGAGGTCGGAGAATGCAGAGTTGCAGTGTGCCAGCACATGACCACTGCGTTTGAAGTCATGTACTGTTGGCTGCAACACATCTTCCTTGAGAGAGAAAAACGCAGGGAACATTTTGGCCCCTTTATTGTTCACTTCATTGGTGCACAGGACTGGAGATAAGAGGTGGCCAATCAGCCTAATGCCTACACCAGCATGGCCCAATCTTTTGCGATTCCGCCATGTCCACAAATGATTTAATGGAAGGAACCTGTCACCGCTCAGGAAACATGACCAGTCAACAGGGGAGGGGGGAGGGAAGTCGGACAGCGGGGGATGACAGGTTTGAAGCCCTCCAAGATGGTGGTTGTTTTCTGAAAACAAGAGGAGTGCTTTTGAGTTGGTTTTCTCTCTGTTGTGGACTATTCCAAAATGCTGGGTTTTGAACAAGTCATGAGGTTGAGGATGCATCTGTAGTACCATTTGAGACAGTGCAAAACTTCCACAGCCAGGTAAGGGAAGAATGAAAGCTGTGGACTATTCCAAAATGCTCTCATTCAGATATGAGCATGATATGATGCAGTCCCAATACTGAGAATGGTTTCTTTACGATCGGTTTTCAATAGGAAATTGAACTGCAAACTGGTGGCTGAATGGAATACCATTACACAAAAAAATCCAATCTTGTAGCAGGTACTGCCCAGGAAGGACATTGTGGGTGAGAATCCACAAGAGACACCCTCAAGAATATAATAAAGGGGAGATTTCTTTCTCATGCAGTGAGACCGGAAATGTTAAAACATATGTTTCTCAGAAGCTTCTCTCAGTCTACCATTGTTCTCTAATGGAACGGTAGGAGAACTCATGGAGGTTTCTTGTGCATGGTGATCTGTGATGTGTAATGTTTGAGGAGTGCATGAATTTGGGATGATTGGCTCTGAATGAAAAATGAGAACACGCAGTACAAGATGTATATGCTGACAGTAATTAGGTCACCCATACGTCCAAACCACGTGTGGCTCTCTAAATCACTTGTGGCTCTAAGAAATACTTGTCATTCCATAGCATTCATGCATAAGCATCAACTCATCTTGTCTGCTTTCCACCACATCGAGGATTGGATCATTTCACAAAGGAAGAACCAAGAAAAACACAACTTCCTACAGTCATATATTCTGCCACTAAAAAGCAGTTCCAAGGGGAGTAGTACCTTTCCAAACCACCCTGGCGTGTAACTAGACCTTGGTTTGCTATCTAACATAGCACCCTCAGTCATTGAAGAAGCTTAAGACATTTTCTGTGCAGTCCGCAAGGGGCACTCCAGCGTTGATTGGTCGTCTGGGGTTCGAGCCTTGGTCCTTGGAAAAACAATTCCACTACTTGTTTCACCCTCAACTGGTTTGACTCTTGAAGTGAGTAATCTTCCTTAATGGCATCTTCCTTGGGGTGGAGAGAACAATTTTTCTTCTGAATTAAAAGTTTTCGGTGAAAATGATTGCTTATGTGAACCATAAATGAATGGAATGCTTCCGGCTCTGTTATGTGCCTGCAAGAGCTGCCTCAAAGGCACGTTTCTCAATCCAAGAAGCTCCTTGGATGTTACAATCAATGACGGAGAATTTGATTGATGTTATGGTACTTCATCAAGAGAAAATCCAAAAATGAAAATTTCATTGCCATTCCCATCAAAACCAGGCATCAAGGCTTTTGAATGAGTGCTCAAACATTTTCTGTGGCTTCTTGCACATTTACCCACACACACACACACACACACACA
>SZWC01003835.1:107007-177615 GCA_023375785.1 Penium margaritaceum
TCTCTCTCTCTCTCTCTCTCTCTCTCTCTCTCTCTCTCTCTCTCTCTCTCTCTCTCTCTCTCTCTCTCTCTCTCTCTCTCTCCCTCTCCATATCTTGTGTCCCTCATTCTCAGATTCAATCTTCATCAGATACAAGCTTGCCAATGTCATGTAATTTCTGCTTCCTAGTTTGTGGCTGCTGTTACCTTGTGCCGCCACTGCCGCTAGTTGTAGCTACTGCAGTTCTTTGGTGCCACTGCTACTGCTGTTATGGCGGTGGCAGTAACTCTGGCCACCGCCACAACAGTAGTGACAGCTAGAGTGGATGGGAACACCAGTTGCCATCCAGAAGTGACAGCTAGAGTGGATGGCAACACCAATTCTGGTGTTGCCATGTATTCTAGCTGTCTCGTGGTGATGCTGTTGTTGCTGACGTTGGGGTGACGTCTCTATTACCAATGTCTTCTGCAAGGGTTCCCAGGGTATGGCTTCTCTGCGGAATCTAATTCCTGCTGCTGGTACTGCATCTCTGTGAGTCAGCTCTGTGAGGGATTCTCACTGCTCTGATATGATGTGAAAGTTCTTGGAAGATTCCTAGCCTTGCTGTCAATGACGTGGAGACATTGTCCAGTCAGCTGACATACTAGATTGCATTCAAGTGTGAGGACCAGCAAGGGTTGGGTCACGGAGATGCATAAAGTATCATAAGCTTTAGTAGCTTATAATTCAGAGAGAAATGGCAGTTGACATGCACACAGAGTGAATACCTGTCGCGGCACATGGCGGGTGACGCACGGGGCAGTGCCAACACCAGCCCAAAACCACTGTTCTGGTTGGAACGCTGCACACATGCATCCAAACGCAATGCTGTCTGAACCTAGAGATGCAAAATCTCAATCCAAATGCTACAACTGGTCACAAGCACATGTCCAGCATCTATCAGTGGATTCACAATGTAAAACATAGAAATCCGGTTCAAAAGCCAGTCCACCAAAAAAAGTCTAGATACGATAGAAAAACTACACACTACCCCAAGAAGCACCCGAGACGCCGTAGAAGATTTCTGAAAACTGTTGGGTTGGACCACCATATGATGGTGCTCTAGGGCCAGCTGCGTCCACATCAGGGATCTGCATGAGCATGGAGGCGTTGGTGGTCACAGTAAACTTTACAAACAGATGGGGATGACACACATCACAACAGGATGTACAATGTTAAGAATGTAAACTGAGGTCAAAACTATTAGAATCATATTGGGGCATGCAGGTCCATGCAAGATGAGACACGAGCTATGGTAGTGTGTGCCAGAAGTGCAACGAAAAAAATTGGCTGAGTCTGTAACCTGCAGTTTCAAGAAACAAGGAAGAGAGTACAATGAGCCCCAGAGTGGGCTCATGTACTGGGGACTGGTGGCTAGCCCGCCAGGCCCTGTCATCCCCACTGCACAGAACTTACAGATGGGGAAGATGAATACAACAGGTCTCCTAAGGCACAGGAACACATCACCGAGTGCCAAGGTCTTGACTATCAAGAGAATGCAAACGATGCATGAAACACATGAAAAACTCCATGGTAGCATGTTCACACCACTGATAACTCATAGCTAGGCATGTTTGACCTCCAGAGACACCAGAAAATGTCACCAGGCATCCGGATCTTGGAAACATACAAACCACACATGACAAATCCAAAGCCTGTAAAGGCTCGATCAACAGGTACTGGGTCTCCTGAGGTGCCAGTATACATCACCACATACTTGTGTCTCGATCTTAAGGAGAATGCACAACCTGTTAGAAATCATACACTTCCAATAATCATGGGGTCTCCTGAGGCAATTGCAGAGACCACCGAGTGCCCAGGTTTTGACCACGGAGAAAACTCTATCAGCCATGCATGGGTGAACTAGGTGGTGGGAATGCATCAGATGCGTGACAGCGGAGGCAATCCAGCTGCTGGAGATCCAACGGTGAAAACTTAAAAGGACTCACTGCTCAACACTACCTGACAATCAGACAGCTCAAATCCCATAGAACAACACTCCTACTGGGCTGCAAGATCCATGAACAGGGTACTAGCTGAGAAGATACACACGCTCCCCCTTGATGAGAGGATTCTGGGAACAAGTGCCTCAACACCAATGTGCCAGAATGAATCTGCCCCTCCGTGTACGGAGAAGGCCACGTATTTGTTGCCTGCACAGATCAGCACATCCCCCCTAACTCAAGATATCCTGGGAAGAGAAACTTAAAAACGGTTAACCTAACAAATCTGAACGTGTGAGGATGTTGCCTGAGAAGGGGAAGATTAGGCTACAACAGGTACCACGTGCACAAGTTACTTGTGTACTGTCCAATGTCTGTCTCTCACCAGCTCTAGATTAGGAAGAGAAGAGTAATCAAGTTTCACCTCGGAAACCTGGAGACTGCTAAAGTCCCAGCTGGGAGGGTCCCGGGTATCACCCTCATTGGCATCCTCAGAGGGTACACAAGTGGATACCGCTGAATGCTCCATTACTGGAAGAGGGACGTGAGGCTGAATCTCCCACATCTGGTAGCTTCCAAAGATCCCAGCTAACAGGTTTCTGAACATTGCCCTCATCTGACTCAGAAGCTGTGCGGGTAGAGAAGATGGTGCTGGATTCTCCTGGGCTAGAGGATAGGCGTGGATTTGGGTCTATGAATGTAGAGCTCAACCCTATATTCCCTACACAAACTACACACTCACTTGTGCACAGGTAATCCTGTGATGCTCCTGTCTCATCCTGGAGAAGAGAGGCATGCTCATGCATCTTGGTATGGTCCTCCTCAGTGACTACACGAAGCTTGAAATTAACATCCTTGAGTATTACAAGCACCTCACTGTAGGAATTAGACAAGGAATCGACCACTCGATGTAGCATCTCTGCCTCCATCTCTGTCGCCCGAAGCTGAGTGATTGCAGGTGCCGTGTTTCATGACAAATCACCTCTCCATAGGTCATGCACCTGAGCCAGATGGTCAACTAGAGAAAGTTGAGGCATGTGAGGTAGGAGACGTGTAGGGCTCAGATGAAGAGAGGGATGGGCCGGGTGCAAAGAAGGATGGTGGTGAACTAGAGGAAATCTCAGGACTGTCCAGGATGTGGTCAATAATCACTGTCTTTTCATCCCCATCTGGTGAGGCACTGTCTGAGGTTGCGATGGAACTGGACTCAGAACCATCTGGGCTGTGTCCAATACAATCCTCAATGAGCTGCTTGTCTAACATACCTTGTAGTGCGGACAACCACTCCTCTGCATCCCGCAACTCATTGGACATGTGCAAGTTATCACTCCTATGCATGTCCGTGGTGAAGAGGTGATCAGGTGCATCCTGCAATGTGCCTATTTTGCTAGAAAATGTCTTTAGGATAGCAGTGAAGTGATTCTGCTGCTCATTGACAAGAGAATTCATAAAATCCTCCTCACCACGATGTTTTGCACACATATGACTGGACACTGCAGATGCAACCAAGTGAACAGACCCTGTTTTCACTACCACAGGTAAGGCTCAAGTACTCCCCCTATGATATCAGAATTCAGAGTAGTCAAATCACTCGCTGCTACACAGCCACTGACAGATGAAGAATCAGCAGATGAAGCCAATTTTGTCAATGCAACTGATGCTGTTGATGCGGCTGATGTTGCAGATACAGCTGATGGTGTCGGTCCCGTAGATGGTGTGATTGCAGCTGATGCACCGAATGATGATGCTTCAGAAGATGCAGGTGCTGCCACTGATGCAACAGGTGCAGAAGATGTAGCTGATGCAGCTGGTAATGTATGTGGAAACTCCTACAAATCCAAGGCAACCATTCTTGCTTAAAGTAGTAATTGTTTGAGTGAGTTACACTTGGGTTTCATGGCGCCATGGATTGGCTATGAGTGAAAACCCTAACTTTGAAGCTGCTATGAGTAGTAGCTTGACTGGTGAGGGTGAAGCTGGTGCAGCTGATACAGCCAATGGCGCAAAGAAAGCCTATGAAGCTGATGCTTTAGATGGAGCTGATGCAGCAAATGAGGCTGAAATTACTGGTGATCTCGAAACCAAGAGTGCAGCTGGTACAGACTGTTTAGGATACTGAAATAGCTGATGGTACAGATTCAACTGATGAAACTAATTCTACATATGAAGCTGGTGATGTAGATGAGGACGATTTTTCAAATGAAGTTGATGCTACAGACGAAGACCCCTTCTGCAGATGAAGCTGATGCTTCTGGTTATGTCAAAACAAAGGGTGGTGCACCCAATAAGTTCAAGGATGCTGAAACAGCTGATGGTACGGAAAAAGCTGATAAAGCTGATACTGCAGATGAAGCTGATGCTGCAGATGACGTTGATACTGCTGGTGATGTTGATACCAAGGGTGTAGATGGTGCAGCTGGTGCAGCTTGTGCAGCTGATGCAGCTGAAACAATGAATGATGCGGAAGGTATAGATGTAGATTCCTTAGATGATGCTGATGTGTCTTCTCCAACCAATGCAGCAGGGGCTGCTCCATTCTCGGTGCTCACTGTCGCAGTCACATGCACACACCCTCCCTTGACAGGCATAGCACCAGAACTCGGTGGAGACACAGATGTCCCAGTTACGAGACATACATAACGTGATATGCATTGACAACTTCGTCGAGCATGAGATGGACTGAAGTAGGCAGGAGAGAGTGGCTCATCTATCGTCAGCATGACTCCAGTGGAGTAGAGAATGGAGAGAACAGTAGAGAATGAAGACCCCTTCTGCAGATGAAGCTGATGCTTCTGGTTATGTCAAAACAAAGGGTGGTGCACCCAATAAGTTCAAGGATGCTGAAACAGCTGATGGTACGGAAAAAGCTGATAAAACTGATACTGCAGATGAAGCTGATGCTGCAGATGACGTTGATACTGCTGGTGATGTTGATACCAAGGGTGTAGATGGTGCAGCTGGTGCAGCTTGTGCAGCTGATGCAGCTGAAACAATGAATGATGCGGAAGGTATAGATGTAGATTCCTTACATGATGCTGATGTGTCTTCTCCAACCAATGCAGCAGGGGCTGCTCCATTCTCGGTGCTCACTGTCGCAGTCACATGCACACACCCTCCCTTGACAGGCATAGCACCAGAACTTGGTGGAGACACAGATGTCCCAGTTACGAGACATACATAACGTGATATGCATTGACAACTTCGTCGAGCATGAGATGGACTGAAGTAGGCAGGAGAGAGTGGCTCATCTATCGTCAGCATGACTCCAGTGGAGTAGAGAATGGAGAGAACAGTTGCGTACTGAGAAGGGAGGTCTAGTCCAAAATTTGAACCTCCCTCAGATGAGGACGGTGTGGAGGAAGGGGATCAAACTATGTTGGACGGAAGAAATCAACCTGCTCCAGGAAGAAATGATCACTGAGCTGGTGTAGTACATTCATCAGACTCTGGAGCTTGGTGTACAAGGTCGCAAGAGTTCTGGTGAGGGGTACGGATGAATCAGGGAGGCCTGCCTGCTGTGGAGGGTGACAAAAAACAGGGAAATGGAATCAGGGTGGATGCCGCTCACTAGGGAACTGGCAACACTTGTGCAAACCGTAGCGTCCCTCTCCGCAGAAGTGGCCGGCAAATCCACAAAAGAGGGTCCCTGGTGTTGGAGAGTACTGTCTACCGGCAGTGCAGAAGCTGACCACAGGAGTGACTAGAAAAAAACATCACGAAGAGGTGGTGCCGGCTGCTACATCACCATGCATGTGGTTGGCTGGTGATGAGGGTGAGCATGTAGAATTCAGTCTCTGGTAGGTGGTGGAGACGTCCACGGAAAAGACTAGCCAGGGTGTCCAGTCATCAAGCCGCCTGGTTGATGATGCGGAAAGGACTGTAGAAGGCCATTTCCTGGCGGCGTAGAAGGAAGCCACAGGGGGGGCTGCCCGGAGGAACCATGAGAGTGTGGTGCAGGATGCTGGGCCAACATGCCGCCAGGCTAACAACCTGGGTAGGCGTGTAGAATGATATCTCCTGGAGGCAAAGAGGCAAACTACAGAAGTGACCTTCCAATGAAACCATAAGATGGTGGTGCCGGCGGCATGCTCACCGTGTCTCAAGATGACCGGTAATGAGGGTGCACGTGGAGAAAGCTGTCTCCTAGTGGCATAGATTCCGACCACAGGAGGCAATGGCCAGGAAAACCAGAAACTGGTGGTCCTGGGTGAAGCACTGTCATGCCAGAAAAAGGCAGATAATGGGGGTGAGGACGAAGGATGGTCCTGGCTGGGACATCATCATCCCTCAAGGGATTGATGTGGAAGGTGAGTATAGTGAAAGAAGTCATTTGGTGGCTTAGGAATAGCCAACGAGTCTGGCTTGGAGGGGCTATCATGCATGCTCAATGTTCATGAGATAGAAAATGTTGAGGAAAAGAAGAAGAAAAAACTGGTAGAAAACAAGAACTCTGAAGGTCACCCACTTTTCTAATCTCAACCCCCTTTATAAGCCCCTTTATTCTTGGAAGCCAGGTTTTCTAAAGGACTCCTACAAGGAGCACCATCCGGTTCTTTTTTGTGAGTGGCGACCACTTCAACTACCCAATGGAGATTTTTTAGAGGAACACTAGCGTTGCGATTGCATGGTGTGTTTGCAACCATGCGATCTCCAGGGTGTGCCTCACCAGTGATCTGGATGCAAGATGCAGGTGAGGAGTTGAGGAGTGATAGGAGGAGAGAAGTTTTATCCATCCTAAAGGCGTGTTGACAGCAGCCATCCACGACGGTTCCAGGATTGCTTCCTACAGCTGCAGAAGCAACCAGTGCCTCGTGTGTGCTACCCTCTGCTGTAGGTTCTTTGCAGATGCTTTCGTGTTATTTCTGATGCTATGCATGCTGCTGAATTTCTGCTACGTGATCTGGCTGTTTCTGCCGCTGCACAATGCTGCTACTGATGTTCGCCATTTGTAAGGCTGTTTGCATGATACCCCAACCCCAAGTGCAAAATACTCATCCTCTAACAAGCTATGTGCAATGCAGCCCTGCTTGTCGCAACACCACGAAACAGCAGTGCCATCCAGCAAGAACATGTATCATGTCCGAATGTGTCCATCAGGGCTCATGGCCCAGTCACTCTTTGTGTAGCCATCAACTACCTCCGAATACTGCTTATAAAAGCAGAGTCTGAGGTACACTATGGAAATCATTTAGTGCACCACTCACACAGTCGCGTGAAGGAATATCACCCAAGGACACTGTGAGAAGTGTATAAGGAGGCTGATATGGAAAGAATCTTTATGTAGTGTGGTCATGTACAAGTACACAAAAGAGCTGATGATGCGCAACTACAGAGTCACGTCCACCGTCTCCCCCTATTGTGCAAGATCATCCACCTTCAGGGCAACATTCCTGTTAGGTGTGATAGGGGTGAATGGTGTGGGAGGAAAACCAAGGAGGTCAGCCAATCTCTCCCCACAACACAAGCGTAATGTGCCTGACGTAGCAAGAGTTTTTGATGCCCATTATCACATAGGATCCCCATCTTGAGGGAGAAAACCATGGGATCAGAAACCTTCACCAGTAGGCAAGATGAATGACAACCTTGGCCTCCTTCAGGGCCTCCATAACAGGAGATGCGATTAGGAGGTCTTCCACATAGACAAGGATGGCGGTCAAGCAATCTGTTTTTCATTAGAGGAAGAGCAAAGGATCAGCATCACTTTTCATGTAACCACTACATGTGAGCGTGTTAGTGATCTCTTGGTTTCAGCACCGGGTGACATCGTTAGGCAATTAAAGACCTTGCACAAGTGCCTCACCTTGAAACCAACCTTGAAGCCACGTGGCTGGACCATGTAGATCGTCTCCACAAGCAATCCATGGAGGAATGTGCTGCTCACATTCATCTGGTGCTGGTTCAAGTCATGGCAAGAAACAACCCTGAATAGGGCACCGGTCTGCGGTCATACGACCAATGGGTGAGAAGGTGCTTGTGAAATCCACACCCTCCACCTATGAGAACCCCTTTCAGGCAGGCCTTGTAGCAATCCAATGCGCCATCAGGCTTCACCTTCTTTCAAAAGAACCACTTGATCTGTACATTATTTTGCCTAAAAAAATAGCTCATAAACAGCTCAAATAGCTCATAAACATCGTGCTCAAGGATGACTCTCAGGTCATCACAAGCACCACACCACATCTTTATCTCCTCAGCCAAGAGCGACTCCATTAGTGTTCCTGAACCACATGCCATTGAGGTAGAGCTTTGGGTGGCCAAGACACATGCCTCCAGACTAGGTTTGACTACAACAAGATCAGCTGCGATATCACAAAAGACCGAGAACTCATGGAAGACCAACACGTGGTGGACAGTGTTGGCTATTGAGCTAACAACCTCTAGCAGAGAAGCCACGAACCCAAAAAGCTCACAAAGCTTTTTACTCCTTCTTCCTTTGCAGGCATGTGTCATGCAACCCAAACTTAATCAGGCATACACGTCTGCCTCAAGGTTACTAACGCCTTAGCATTACATCTCAAGAAGAGCTCAAGTCGCAAATATGCAAGAGGAAATCAAGCAAGCGCTTAATTGATTAGCATGAAAGACAAGTTGTTTTATAGCAGTCTGTCCAGTCCTAGAACTCAAAAGCACATTCTTTAGAAGTGGCCTGACCCACATACATGACCAATGGACTTGAAACACAAGCATCCTAGTTCCAAGGTGGTAGAACAGCCATGTATCTTCCAAGAAGGTACAAATTTTCTTTCGTAGAAGCTTCCTTCACAGCCAAGATGTGGATGGGGCCAGGATCAAACTCATGACCTCTCACTTGGTCAAATGAAAAAAATGGCCAAGTTAACCATTCACCCACATGGTGTACTCAAACGTCATATCTCACATCATACAGACCATAGTTGAGTCACCCTACAACGGATCCAGGGGTCATTCCTCCACAAGAGGCAGAGCATTCCCCATCTGTCCTACAACCCTGAACAAGGGGCAAACATATTCAATAGACGGGGCACGCTGGTAGTATCTGAGAGTACGGTGCATTGACAATAAGGCAAAAGGGCCTCGATACTATTGAAAAATTGCCCCTCCGCATGCCCAAGTGCGGCACCGGGAGGCACTGATGAGCCGTTCAAGAGAGGAAAATCCTCACAGTTAGATCTGGTGGTTTGAGGATTGCTCGGATCCTAAAATGGAGGATTTTCCCTGAAAGTTGACAGGTTGATTAATCCGATGGAAGTTGTTTCACCAGAATAAAACAAGTATCGAGAGAGATATGGGCTTCCAAAGTTGGGGTGTGCGCGGCGGCTATGGGAGCCGGCCACGACTTGACTTCCGGTGAATAATCGACTAGACCGAGTACAAAAGTTCCATCTGGAGATTTTGCTCCGGGGTGACTGCCGAGGCGTCTGGTGAATAATCCATCGGATCCTGTAGTTCAGTTTTTTACTGAGGGACTTGGTAGAAAATCCAGGCTCGGGGTCCGAAATTCAGTAGTACAGGTTGTTGCTTTGGGACTTGGGACAAAAACATGACTGCGGGTCCGTGGACAGGTTTTGAAGCATATCACACCCCATTACCAAACTCAACCCGAAAGAGGGGGAGGTGTGTCAAAACAGTGCAGGGGATCCCTACATCACGTGCAATGGGATCTGTACCTTAGAAAAAGGTACTTCACACGTGAAGAAACGCGCCACGACGTGTGTGCACCATGGATGCATTCAACTTTTATGTGGTGGGTGAAACCCGCGCTTTGGCAAGCATAACTTGGGCTACGATTGGCCGAATTGCACGCAGTTTAGTGCGTTGGAGAGCTCATGAATAGCCATATACATATTTTAGTCATTTCTATAAAAAAAAACCACAAAATGCCGTTATCCTCTTCACAAAAATGACTGTCTCTGAACCCTCTCCCACATCGCGTGAGGCAACCAAAAAGCTCACGCTTCATCTCCGAACTTGCCCAAACATGCTGTGCACGTGCTAGATGGTCAGAGACAGGTTGGAACAGAATTTCCGATGAATACCAGGCTCAGCACTCTCAACACAGCAAGTGGGAAGTCTAGACGTCGAGTCAGGCAACGCTGAGCCCTAGAGGCCATTGGTCGAAGACAATCACCGAGATCATGCAAGTAGCAAGATGCTGAGATTCTCACCTCGCGTTATGCAGCAGGCAGCTGAGCCACAGATGTAGAGGCTAATGACTTGCTGGGAAGGGGGGAGGGTGCAACTGCATGAAAAACATGGCAAGGGACTGGCTTGCACAAGGAAGCCGGCTCCTACACATGAGGAGCACTTGGAGGTAGAGGACCAAGTGTGACTTTGAGGACTGTTACTGGCACGGGATCAGGTGTACTAAAGGGGACTGACATTGGCATGGGATCAGGTGTTCCAGAGGGGATTGTGAAAAGGACATAACCAGGAGTACGTGGGGGCATTCACACTGACACAGAATCAAGTGTACCAATAGGGACCCATGAGATCAGTGGACCCACATCCAAGATGGCTAGATCGCCATTCACTGGAGACCAGACCACAAGTGAGGAGCCAACGATTTTTGTAGCAATTTTGGTCCTAAAACTAACTCGTTTTTTACTACAAGAAGATGGTAAGGAAGGCACACATGTGACACCAAGGTGAGAACTTGGACCTCTGTGTTGTGTTTTTGCCCCTTAGCATGCCTGAGGCCACACCGGGAGGCCTCGACAAGCCGCTAGAGGGGGAAGTTATTCGCAGTTTACTCTAGCTGCCTTGGGACTGCTCCAAATCCAGATTGGATTAAAGTTCCTAGAATTGGAAAGCTACTAAATCTGGTGGAAATTGTTTCATCGGAATCTGACAAGGAACAAGGGAGATATGGGTTTCCAAAGTTGGGGTGTGCGCTGCGGCTCGGGGAGTCAGACGCAGTTTGACTGCCTGTGAAAAATCACCGGAAGAAGTAACAAAAATACGTATGGTGTTTTTTCCCTAGAGGACCGCAAAGTCTCTTTGGCAAATGATCCGCCAGATGTCAGTAGTACAAGTTGTTACTGAGGGAACAAACCTAAAGTCTGGCTTGGAGTCCAACACCCAACAGTACAGTTTGTTACTTGGGGACAGTCAAAATTCTGACTGCAAGTCCGCGGACAGGTTTCAAACCAAATCAATCCCCATCACCAAACTCAATGATTAACTCATTGAAACGCACCCCAAAGGTGCACCAGACACGACTACTATGTGTGGGGACATCTGTGCCTATGGAAAGACGTTTTGATGGGTCCTTGCTATATTGGGGTGCCTCATTGGGCAACATGGTACATGCTGCCGATTGAGCAGCTGGAGCTGTGGTGATCTGAATCACACGAGTTTTGGTACCTTGGGAAGCATGTGACTAGCCTTTTAACTTGTTACTTCATGTCCATTGCCAAAAACTAACACAAAACTATGATCCTTTCTTGGCAAAAGTTACCACCTTGCAACTCTATCATACAAAACAGAAATTCTTGAACACATGTGAACACCCGTCTGGGCACGATGGAAATGCCACTACCTGTCCAAAGTTTCTGACAAAGGGTCATGGGCCTATTGCCTAGACTGGTCTAAACATCGCTCACAACTTTTGCGGCAGATGGGATTGTTTTTGGGGATGATGTCACCACCAAAATCTGAGGTCCCGGAGTGGAAGACTGTGGAAATGGTGCAGAAGGAGATGAAGTCCATCCAGAAGTATGCAGGTGGGCCAGGCTTTGGGCTATGGAGGTGGCACTTTGAGCTCCACCTAGTGCATAAGGGGCTGCTAGAGGTCATGAAGGGAATGGAAGTTGCCAACAAAGCAACAGCGATGGAAGCACAGATGGAGGCCTTCACAAAGAAGAACGCAGAGGTGCTCACACTGATGGTGTCCGGTATGGCTGAGTCGCAGTGGGACTACTTCCAGGGCTGCACGTCAGCACCCAGAGCTTGGAAAAACACTATGCCATCCATCAATCCAAGTGGTTGGTGAACAGAATTTTTGCAATAAAGCCACTCCTCACAGTGAGAATCAAGGAGTGAGATGATTCCATCTCCGCAATGTAGCAAATTGAGTCGCTCACCTCAAAATGCAATGATATGGGGTGGAATATTCACATGCAGCTACAGGCAGTGGTCCTCCTCATGGCCCTTCCTGTCAGTTGGAGCCCTCTCATCACCATCTTGGGAGGATAGAAAGAGGACAAGCTCACCTATGTTTCAGTGGAAGAGTACATCTACAATGAGGTATAGCGATGGAGATGCGGTAGTCTTTGTCTTCCTCATCGGCCCTCATCACCAAAACATGTTGTGGTGGAAGCAGGGCCAAAGGCAAGAAGGCACTTCTGAACGATACTCAGAACCACTACCTCAAGAAGGCCAACGGGCAATGCCTTTACTCTCGAGCAGAGGAGCACACCCAGGTGAAGAAGGTCAGGTTCATCAACTGCACCAAGTCTAGCAAGTCCATGGTAGTCGCAAATGACAAGGTCGAGCTGGCAGCTGGCCAAGGAGACGTGGACGTGGAGGTGGTGGTTGGTGGGAAACGGGAGCACCGCGCCAAAAAGTGTAGCAAATACCTGGCGTGGCTGACATTCAAAGTGTTAGCCGCTTGACGGACAAGGAATAAAAGGTGCTCTTCACTAGAAATGGGACAGTTGTGTAGAAGGACAATAGCGACGAGCCTGTGGTACAGGCTTAGTGCGAGGGAGTCCTCTATATCATGGAGACCAAGATGATCCCCGCGGCGAAGGATTCAGTAAATTTTTAGGAATGCACCGTCAACCTGGCCAAAGGAGGGGGAAACTAATGTGGAGCTTTGGCACCAATGACTAGGGCAAACCTCACCCGCAGTCATGAAGGATATGGAAAAGTGTGAGCTGGTATGGAGCCTTGTCATTGACAGTGTGGAAAATGCGATAGATGCAACCATTCAATGAGAACTTGAATCACGCCTTGAACCTCCTGAAGAGAGTGCAAAGTGACGTGTGCGAACCATTCAAGACGGTGTCCAAGAGCGGTGAGTATTGCTTTGTCACCTTCATTTATGACTACATCAGAAAAATCTATGTGTACTTCATGAAGTGGAAAGGCGAGGTCCTGGACCAACTGAAGGAGGATGTCACTGCGGTGGAGAGGCAGACTGACCAGAAGGTCATAGCTCTGTGTGGCAAAAACGGAAGAGAGCATGTGGGTTGTGGCATGTGGATGAAGTAGCAAGGCAAAATTGGGAACAAACTATGTCGTATTTGCTTCAGTCAAACAGCATGGCAGAGCGGGCGAACAAGACGCTGCTCAACATGGTACAGACCATGTTGGTGGATGCAGAATTGCCGCGAAGCTTCTGTGCAAAAACTGTATGTATAATGAGTTACACCATCAATCTCATCCCTATAGTGGTATTGAAGGGGAAGAGCGATTGGAAGACATTGCAGAAGGTTTGGAGTGGACGCAAGCAAAGTGTGGCACACCTGAAAGTGTTTGAGTGCAAGGCGCATGCAATGGTGCAGGGTGTGCAGCGGCACGACAGCAAGCTGGATCCGTGGACAAACTCATACAACTTTCTTGGCTATGAGAGCATGCATAAGGCATACGGGTCCACGACATGTGCAAGGAGGAGGTAATGCACAACCAAAATGTCCACTTCAATGAGCAGCAAGCCTACATCAGCAGCAATGATGTGAACATGGCAGACTCTCCAAAGATAGGGGAGTGGTTCTAACTCCTTGATTAGGAGAAGGAGCCAGTGGATGCCAAAGTTGAGGATGCGGCATTTGAGCGTGATGGTACACCAGCGGTGGGAGCCGATCAGAGGACTCTGATGATGATCAAGCTGATAAGGAGATCCACCGGAAGGATTTGGCGGAGGATGCACCAAGGGTGCCAAGGCGCACACTTCCAGCGGAGTACGCATCTGATGTCGGTGGCAAGTCCACTGGATGCGCAGCCTATCAGGGTGATTTTTTGCCGGAGTGGGACAGATCCTAAAGGAGCCTTCCGGTCAATAATTCATTGGAGCATGCAGAGTTGGAGGAATTGCAACTGAGCGATGAGGCGCCACCAGAACGAGTGTGCTGCAAGGAGAGGCAACGGAAAGCGGGGAAGAACTTTGATGCAAGTACTGGTCAATGGATCGGCATGATGCGGTACATGCTGGCTACATCAGTAGGGCCGACAACTGTGAAAAAAGTGCTTTCCGACCCAAAGGGGATCAATGAGATGTAGTCATCAAATCAGAGCTGACATCCATCACGGAAAATGACACCTGGGAGCTGGTTGACAGGCTGAAATGTACTACGATCATCGACTCAAAGTAGGTCTTCAAGACCAAGTTCATAAATGAAGGTGTGGTTAACAAATAGAAGGTGCGGCTAGTGGCGAAGTGCTAAGCACAGTGTAAGGGTGAGTACTACAATGAGAAGTTCCCGATGCCGAGTTCACAAGCATCCGGGTGATCCTTGTGGTGGTGGCCGTGAAGGACATGGAGCTCCACCAAATGGACATAAAAATGACCTTCCTCAATGACATCATTGACAAACAAATCTACATGGAGGTGGAGGCACTGGAGGGCAAGGTGTGCACGTTGCGAAAGTCCTTATAAGGGCTAAAACAATCACCCAGATGGTGGTGCCAAGAAATGGACATCTTCATGGCACAAATCGGCTTCAAACGCTGTTAGTCAGATCATAGCGTGTACGTGCAACGTGGCAAACAGCTCCATAAGATCGTCACACTCTACTTTGACGACCTGATTTTTTGCTCAACAGATCTGTCAAACGTGCAGTGGCTGAAAGAGCAACTGAGCAGCAGATTCCAGATGTCGGACATGGAGGAGCTGGAGTACCACCTTGGGGTGAGCATCACGCGGAACTCGAAGACGTGCACGCTTGAGCTGGGGTAGGCCAAATATGTGGCTCAGGTGCTGAAGCGGTACGACATGGACGAATGCAAACCAGTTGGTAGTCCAGTCTCTACAACCTGTAAACTAAGTGCGGCAAGAGCGCCGCAAACAAAAGAAAAATGGGAAGATATGAAAAAGGTGCCCTATCAATCGGCGGTAGGCAACGTCTTGTACGCCATGGTGCTCACTCGACCAGACTTGGCGAACACGGTGGGCCAAGTGAGCAGGTATGTGGCCGATCTAGGGCCACTATATTGGAAGGAGGTCAAGCGCATCCTCCGCTACCTGTAGGTGATGTGGCACGCGTGCCTAAGGTTTTACAGCAAAGGGCGATTGGACCCTTTGCGCCTGGTCTTCTATACAGATGCAGACTACGCTGGCAATGTGGACAAGCAAAAGTCCACATCGGGCTACATGTTCTTCCTCTCTGGTGTTGCGGTCTCATGGTGCAGCAGAAAGCAAGTCTATATCACCACCTTCACACTAGAGTCGGAGTACATTGCATTGGCCAGAGTGGTCAAGGAGGCGGTGTGGCTTTGTAGGTTGCTGGGGGAGGTGGATGTGGCATAGCAACGGCCTGCTACTGTGCAAGAGGACAACACCGTCACTATCTCGGTGACAATTAACCCAACAGAGCATAGGAGGACAAAGCACACTGACGCGTGTTACTATTATGCAAAACACATGGTGGAGAAGGGACAGGTGGTGCTGTAGCACTGCAGCACACACCACATGCTTGCGGATTACCTGACCAAAGTGCAACCAGTGGATGGGCACGTTTTGAGGATGGCTGGACTTGAGATGACCAGCGGTGAATGGCTGGAGGGTGCAGCAAAAGATGAGTGACAGCAAGCAGGAGCAGCAGGCATGGAAGGTGAAAGGGGAAGATTGCTGTATATTTTCCCTTTAACGTGCCCAAGGCTATGCCGAGAGGCGTCGACAAGCCACTGGAGGGGGAAATTCCTCGCAATTTACTCTAGCTGCCTAAGAACTTCTCGAAATACAGATTGGACTAAATTTCTTAAACATTGACAAGTTGGTGAATCCAATGGAAGTTGTTTCACCAAAATCGAACAAGCAACAAGGAAGATATGGGCTTCCAAAGTTGGGTTGTGGGTGGCAGCTTGTGTAGTCTGTCACGGATGACTGCCAGCAAAAAATCCAGTGGAACGAGTAACAAAAATACATCAAAGGTTTTTTCCCTGGAGGACTGCAGAGTTTCTCTGGTGAATGATCCGCCACATTTCAGTAATACAGGTTGTTACTGAGGGAAAGTCAAAATTATGGCTCGGAGTATGAAACTCAGTAGTACACTTTGTTACTCGGGGACTCAAAATTCTGGCTGCGGGTCCACAGACAGGTTTTGAACCACATCAATCCCCATCACCAAACTCGATGATTATCTCATTGGAATGCACCCCACTATGTGTAGAGATATCTGCGCTTCCTGAAAGGGGATTTGATGGGTCCTTGATGTCTGAGGGTGCCTTTGTAGGCAACATCAGTCGGCAGTGCGCATGCCAACTGAATTTGTGGAGTTATGTATGGGTGAAGTTATGAATGGGTGGAGTTCTGAATTTGTAAAGTTCTGAAAGGATGAATTTCTAAATCGGTGAAGTTATGAATGTGTGAAGTTATGAATGGGTGAAGTTATGAATGGGTGAATTTCTGAATGGGTGAAGTTCTAAATGGGTGAAGTTCTGAATGTGTGAAGTTCTGAATGGGTGAAGTTCTGAATGGGTGAAATTCTGAATGGGTGAAGTTCTGAATGGGTGATGTTCTGAATGGGTGAGGTTCTGAATGGGTGAACTTCTGAATGTGTGAATTTCTGAATAGGTGAAGTTCTAAATGGGTGAAGTTCTGAACGGATGAAGTTTTGAATGGATGAAGTTCTGAACGGGTGAAGATCTGAATGTGTTGAGTTCTGAATGGGTGTAGTTCTGAATGGGTGAAATCCTGAATGGGTGAAGTTCTGAACGGGTGAAGCTCTGAATGGGTGACGTTCTGAATGAGTGAAGTTATGAATGTGTGGAGTTCTGAATGGCTGAATTTCTAAATGGGTTAAGCTCAGAATGCGTGAAGTTCTGAATGGATGCAGTTCTGAATGGGTGAAGTTCTCAATGGGTAAAGTTCTGAATTTGTGGAGTTCTGAATATGTTAATTTCTGAATGTGTGGAGTTATGAATGGGTGAAGTTATAAATGGGTGAAGTTCTGAATGGGTAAAGTTCTGAATGGGTGATGTTCTGAATGGTTGAAGTTCTGAATGGGTGAAGTTATGAATGGGTGATGTTCTGAATGGGTGACGTTCTGAATGGGTGATGTTCTGAATGGGTCAAGTTCTGAATGGGTGATATTCTGAATGGGTAAAGTTGTTAATGGGTGAAGTTCTGAATGGGTGAAGTTCTGAATGGGTGAAGTTCTCAATGGGTGAAGTTCTGAATGGTTGAAGTTTTGAATGGATGAAGTTCTGAATGGGTGAAGTTCTGAATGGGTGAAGTTCTGAATGTGTGGAAATCTGAATGCGTGATGTTCTGAATGGATGAAGTTCTGAATGAGTGAAGTTCTGAATGGGTGAAGTTCTGAATGGATGAAGTTCTGAATGGGTGAACTTGTGGATGGGTAAAGTTCTGAATTGATGAACTTCTGAATGGGTGAAGTTATAAATGTGTGAAGTTATGAATGGGTGAAGTTCTGAATGGGTGAGATCTGAATGTGTTGAGTTCTGAATGGGTGAATTTTTGAATGGGTGGAGTTCTGAATGGGTGAAGATCTGAATGGGTGAAGTTATGAATGGTTCAAGTTCTGAATGTCTGGAGTTCTGAATGTGTGAAGTTATGAATGAGTGAAGTTCTGAATGAGTGAAGTTATGGATGTGTGGAGTTATGGATGGGTGAAGTTCTGAATGAGTGAAGTTCTGAATTTGTGAAGTTCTGAATGGGTGAATTTCTGAATGGGTGAAGTTATAAATGTGTGAAGTTATGAATGGGTGAAGTTCTGAATGGGTGAAGTTCTGAATGGGTGAAGTTCTGAATGGGGAAGTTCTGAATCGGTGAAGTTCTGAATTTGTGGAGTTCTGAATGGGTGAAGTTCTGAATGGGTGAAGATCTGAAAGGGTGAAGTTCTGAATGTGTGGAGTTCTGAATGGGTGAGATTTTGAATGGGTGAAGTTCTGAATGGATGAAGTTCTGAATGGGTGAATTGATGAATGGGTGAAGATCTAAATGTGTGGAGTTCTGAATGGGTGAAGTTCTGAATGGGTAAATTTCTGAATGAGTGAAGATCTGAATGGGTGAAGTTCTGAATGGGTGAAGTTCTGAATGGGTGAAGTTCTGAATGTGTAGAGTTCTACATGTGTGAAGTTCTCAGTGGGTGAATTTCTGAATGTGTGGAGTTCTGAATGTGTGAAGTTATGAATGGGTGAAGTTCTAAATGGATGAAGTTATGAATGTGTTCAGTTATGAATGGGTAGAGTTCTGAATAGGTGACGTTCTAAATGTTTGAAGTTCTGAATGGGTGAAGATCTGAATAAGTGAAGTTCTGAATGGGTGAAGTTCTGAATTTGTGGAGTACTGAATGGGAAGCGTTCTGGATGGGTGAAGTTCTGAATCGGTGAAGTTCTGAATGGGTGAAGTTCTGAAAATGTGAATTTCTGAATGGGTGAAATTCTAAATGGGTAAAGTTGTGAATGTGTGAATTTCTGAATGGGTGATGTTTTAAATATGTGGAGTTCTGAATGGTTTATGATCTGAATGGGTGAAGTTCTGAGTGGGTGAAGTTTTCAGTGGGTGAAGTTCTGCATGGGTGAAGATCTGAATGGGTGAAGTTCTGAATGGGTTACGTTCTGAATGTGTGGAGTTCTGAATGTGTGATGTTCTGAGTGGGTGATTTTCTGAATGTGTGGAGTTCTGAATGTGTGAAGTTATAAATGGGTGAAGTTCTGAATGGGGTCAGGTTACGAATGTGTCGAGTATTGAATGGGTGAATTTCTGAATGGGTGAAGTTGTGAATAGGTGAAGTTCAGAATAGGTGATGTTCTGAAAGGGTGAGGTCCTGAATGGGTGATGTTCTGAATGGGTGAAGTTCTGAATGGGGTCAGGTTACGAATGTGTCGAGTATTGAATGGGTGAATTTCTGAATGGGTGAAGTTGTGAATAGGTGAAGTTCAGAATAGGTGATGTTCTGAAAGGGTGAGGTCCTGAATGGGTGATGTTCTGAATGGGTGAAGTTCTGAATGGGTGAAGTTCTGAATAGGTGAAGTTCTGAATGAGTGAAGTTCTGAATGGGTGATGTTCTGAATGGGTGAAGTTCTGAATGGGTGAAGTTCGGAATGTGTGGCGTTCTGAATGGGTGAAGTTCTGAATGGGTGAAGTTATGAATGGGTGAAGTTCTGAATGGGTGAAGTTCTGAATGGGTGAAGTTTTCAATGGGTGAAGTTCTGAATAGGTGAAGTTCTGAATGGGTGAAGTTCTGAATGGGTGAAGTTCTGAATGTGTTAAGTTCTAAAAGGGTGAATTTCCGAATGGGTGAAGTTCTGAATGGGTAAAGTCCTGAATGTGTGAAGTTCTGAAAGGGTGAAGTTCTGAATGACTGAAGTTCTGAAGGGGTGAAGTGCTGAATGGGTGATGTTCTGAATTAGTGAAGTTCTGAATATGTGATGTTCTGAATGTGTGAAGTTCTGAATGGGTGAAGTTCTGAATGGGTGAAGTTCTGAAAGGGTGAAGTTCTGAATGGGTGAAGTTCTGAATGGGTGAAGTTCTCAATGGGTGAAGTTCTGAATAGGTGAAGTTCTGAATGGGTGAAGTTCTGAATGGGTAAAGTTCTGAATGTGTGAAGTTCTGAAAGGGTGAAGTTCCAAATGTGTGAAGTTCTGAAAGGATGAAGTTTTGAATGTGTGAAGTTCTGAATGGGTGAAGTTCTGAATGACTGAAGTTCTGAAGAGGTGAAGTGCTGAATGGGTGATGTTCTGAATGAGTGAAGTTCTGAATATGTGATGTCATGAATGTGTGAAGTTCTGAATTGGTGAAGTTCTGAATGGGTGAAGTTCTGAATGGGTGAAGTTCTGAATGAGTGAAGTTCTGAATCGGGGAAGTTCTGAATGGGTGAATTTCTGAATGGTTGAAGTTCTGAATGGGTGATGTTCTGAATGGGTGAAGTTCTGAATGTGTGAAGTTCTGAATGTATGAAGTTTTGAATGTGTGAAGTTCTTAAAGGGTGAAGTTCTGAAAGGGTGAAGATCTGCAAGGGTGAATTTCTGAATGGGTAAAGTTCTCAATAGGTGAATGTCTGAATGTGTGAAGTTCTGAATGGGTGAAGTTCTGAATGGGTGGATTTCTGCAAGGATGAAGTTCTGAATGGGTGAAGTTCTGAATGGGTGAATTTCTGAATGGGTGAAGTTCTAAATGGGTGAAATTGTGAATGGGTGAAGTTCTGAATAGGTGAAGTTCTAAATGGGTAATGTCCTGAATGGTTGAAGTTCTGAAAGGATGAAGTTCTGAATTGGTGAAGTTTTAAATGGGTAAAGTGCTGAATGGGTGAAGATCTGAATGAGTGAAGTTCTGAATGGGTGAAGTTCTTGAATGTGTGAAGTTCTGAAAGGGTGAAGTTCTGAATGGGTGAAGTTCAGAATGTGTCAATTTCTGAATGGGTGAAGTTATGAATGGGTGAAGTTCTGAATGAGTTTAGTTCTGAATGTGTGAAAATCTGAATGGGTGAATTTGAGAATGGGTGTTGTTCTGAATTGGTGAAGTTCTGAGTGGGTGGATTTGTCAATGGGTCAAGTTTTAAACAGGTAAAGTTGTGAATGGGTGAAGATCTGAATGTGGGCAGTTCTGAATTGCTGAAGTACTGAGTGGGTGAAGTTCTGAATGTGTGGAGTTCTGAATGTGTGGAGCTCTGAATGTGTGAAGTTATCAATGGGTGAAGTTCTGAATGGGGTGAAGTTATGAATGTGCGAGGTTATGAATGGTTGAAGTTCTGAATGTGTGGAGTTCTGAATGGTTGAAGTTCTGAATGTGTGGAGTTCTTAATGGGTGTACTTTTGAATGGGTGAACTTCTTAATGGGTGAAGTTCTCAATGGGTGAAGTTCTGGATGAGTGGAGCCCTAAATAGGTGAAGTTCTCAATAGGTGAAGTCATGAATGGGTGAAGTGTTGAATGTGTGAAGTTATGAATGGGTGAAGTTCTGAATGGGTGAAGTTATGAATGGGTGAATTCATGAATGTGTGAAGTTCTAAATGCGTGAAGTTTTGAGTATGTGAAGTTATGAATGGATGAAGATCTGAATTTTTGGAGTTCAGAATCGTTGAAGTTCTGAATGGGTGAAGTTCGGAATGTGTGAATTTAGGAATGGGTGAAGTTTCAAACATGTGAAGTCCTGAATGGTTGAAGGTCTGAATATGTGAAGTTCTGAACATATGCTGTTCTGAACGTGTGAAGTTATGAATGTGTGAAGTTATGAATGTGTGAAGTTAGAATGGGTGAAGTTCTGAATGGGTGAGGTTCTGAAAAGTGGATTTCTCAATGGGTGATGTTCTGAATTGGAGAAATTCTGAACAGGTGAAGTTCTGAATGGGTGAAGTTCTGAATGTGTGAAGCTCTGAATGGGTGAATTTCTGATCAGGTAAAATTCTGAAAGGGCGAAGTTCTGAATATTTGAAATTCTGAATGATTGAAGTTCTGAATGTGTGCAGTTCTGAATGGGTGAAGTTCTGAATGGGTGAATTTCTGAATGTGTCGAATTCTGAATGTGTGCAGTTCTGAATGGGTGAAGTTCTGAATTGGTGAAGTTATGAATGTGTGGAGTTATGAATGGGTGATGTTCTGAATGGGTGAAGTTTTGAATGTGTGAAGTTCTAAATGGGTGATGTCCTGAATGAGTGAAGTTCTGAATGGGTGAAATTCTGAATGGGTGAAGTCCTGAATGGGTGAAGTTCTAAATGGGTGAAGTTGTGAGTGTGTGAAGTTGTGAATGGGTGAAGATCTGAATGTGTGGAGTTCTGATTTTGAAGTTCTGAATGGGTGAAGTTCTAAATGGGTGAAGTTCTGAATGGTTGAAGTTCTGAATGTGCGGAGTTCTGAATGTTTGAAGTTCTCAGTGGGTGAAGTACTGAATGTGTGGACTTCTGGATGTGTGGAGTTCTAAATGGGTGAAGTTCTGAATGGTTGAAGTTGTGAATGTGTGCAGTTCTGAATCCATGAAGTTATGAATGCGTGAAGTTTTAAATATGTGGAGTTCTGAATGTGTGAAGTTCTGAATGGGTGAAGTTCTGAATAGGTGAAGTTCTGAATGGGTGAAGTTCTGAATGTGTGAAACTCTGAATGGGTTATGTTCTGAACGGGTGAAATTCTGAATGGGTGAAGTATTGAATGGGTGAAGTTCTGAATGGGTGAAGTTGTGAATATGTGGAGATCTGAATGGGTAAAGTTCAGAATGGGTGAAGTTCTGAATGGGAAAAGTTCGGAATGGGTGAAGTTTTGAACTGGTGAAGTTAGAAAATTTGTGGAGTTCTGAATGCGTGAAGTTCTGAATGGGTGAAGTTCTCAATGTGTGGAGATTTGAATGTGTGCAGTTCTCAATGGGTAATGTTCTGAATGGGTGAATTTTTGAATAAGTGGAGTTATGAATGGGTGAAGTTCTCAATGGGTGAAGTTCTAAATGTGTGAAGTTCAGAATGGGTGATGTTCTGAATATGTGAAGTTCTGAATGTGTGAAGTTCTGAATGGGTGAAGTTGTAAATGTGTTGAGTTATGAATGGGTGAAGCTTTAAATGGGTGAAGTTTTGAATGGGTCAAGTTCTGAATGCGTGGATTTCTGAATGGGTGAAGTTCTGCATGGGTGAAGTTCTGAATGTGTGGCGTTCTGAACGGGTGAAGTTCTGAATGGGTGAAGTTATGAATGGGTGAAGTTCTGAATGGATGAAGTTCTGAATGGGTGAATTTCTGAACGGGTGAAGTTCTGCATGGGTGCAGTTCTGAATGGGTGAAGTTCTAAATGGGTGAAGTTCTGAATGGGTGATGTTCTGAATGGGTGAAGTTCTGAATGGTTGAATTTCTGAATGGTTGAAGTTCTGAATGGGTGATGTTCTGAATGGGTGGAGTTCTGAATGTGTGAAGTTCTGAAAGGGTGAAGTTCTGAACGGGTGAAGTTCTGCAAGGGTGAAGTTCTGAATGGGTGAATTTCTGAATGGGTGAAGTTCTGAATGGGTGAAGTTCTGAATAAGTGAAGTTCTGAATAGGTGAAGTTCTGAATGGGTGAAGTTGTGAAAGGGTGAAGTTATGAATGGGTGAAGTTCTAAATGGGTACAGTTCTGAATGTCTGAAGTTCTGAATGGGTGAAGTTCTGAATGGGTGAAGTTCTAAATGTTTGAAGTTCTGAAAGTGTGAAGTTCTGAATGGGTGACGTTCTGAATGGGTGAAGTTCTGAAAGGGTGAAGTTATGAATGGGTGAAGTTCTGAATGAGTGAAGTTCTGAATGTGTGAAGTTCTGAATGGGTGATGTTCTGAATGGGTGATGTTCTGAATTGGTGAAGTTGTGAATGGGTGAAGTTGTCAATGGGTGAAGTTGTGAATACGTGAAGTTGTGAATGGGTGAAGATTTGAATGTGTGGAGTTCTGAATGGCTGACTTTCTGAATGGGTGATTTTCTGAATGTGTGGAGTTCTAAATTTGTGAAGTTCTGAGTGGGTGAAGTTCTGAATGTTAGGAGTTCTGAATGTGTGCAGTTCTGAATGTGTGAAGTTCTGAATGGTTGAAGTTCTGAATGTATGGAGTTCTGAATGGGTGGACTTCTGAATGGGTGAAGTTCTTAATGGGTGAAACTCTGAATAGGTGAAGTTATGGATGGGTGAAGTTATGAATGTGTGAAGTTATGAATGTGTCAAGTTCTGAATGCGTGAAGTTTTGAGTGTGTGAAGTTCTGAAAGGACGAATATCGGAATGTGTGGAGTTCTGAATCGTTGAAGGTCTGAATGGGTGAAGTTCGGAATGTGTGAAGTTACGAATGGGTGAAGTTTTGAATATGTGACGTTCTGAATGGTTGCTTTTCTGAATATGTGAAGTTCTGAACGTGTGCTGTTCTGAATGGGTGACGTTCTGAATGTGTGAAGCTGTGAATGGGTGATGTTCTGATTGGTTGAAGTTCTGAATTGGTACAGTTCTGAATAGGTGAAGTTCTGAATGGGAGAAGTTCTGAATGTGTGAAGCTCTGAATGGGTGAATTTCTGAATGTGTGGAGTTCTGAATGGCTGAAGTTCTGAATGAGTGAAGTTCTGAATGGGTGAAGTTCTGAATGGGTGACGTTCTGAATGGGTGAAGTTGTGAATGGGTGAAGTTCTGAATCTGTGAAGTTCTGAATGTTTGAAGTTCTGAGTGGGTTAATCTCTGAATGTGTGGAGTTCTGAATATGTGAAGTTATGAATGGGTGATGTTCTGAATGTGTGAAGTTCTGAAACGATGAAGTTCTGAATATGTGAAGTTCTGAAAGGGTGAAGTTCTGAATGGGTGAAGTTCTGAATTGGTGAAGTTCTGAATGTGTGGAGTTCTGAATTGGTGAAATTCTAAATGTGTGAAGTTCTGAATGGGTGAAGTTCTGAATGGGTGAAGTTCTGAATGTGTGAAGTTCTGAATGGGTGAAGTTCTCAATGGGTGAAGTTCTGAATGGCTGAAGTTCTGAATTGTTGAAATTCTGAATGTGTGCAGTTCTGAATTGGTGAAGTTCTGAATGAGTGAAGTTCTGAATGGGTGAAGTTCTGAATGTGTGAAGTTCTGAATGGGTGAAGTTCTGAAAGGGTGAAGTTCTGAATGGGTGAAGTTCTGAATGGGTGAAGTTCTGAAAGGGTGAAGTTCTGAATGGGTGATGTTCTGAATGGATGAAGTTCTGAATGGGTGAAGTTCTGAATGTGTGAACTTCTGAAAGAGTGTTGTTCTGAAAGGGTGAAGTTCTGAATGGGTGAAGTTCTGAATGTGTGAAGCTCTGAAAGCGTGAAGTTCTGATTGGTTGAAGTTCTGAATGGGTGAAGTTCTGAATGGGTGAAGTTCTGAATAGGTGAAGTTCTGAATGGGTGAATTTGTTAATGGGTGACGTTCTGAATGTGTGAAGTTTTTAAAGGGTGAAGTTCTGAATGGGTGAAGTCCTGAATGGGTGAAGTTCTGAAAGGGTGAATTCTGAATGGGTGAAATTCTGAATGGGTCAAGTTCTGAATGTGTGAATTTGTGAATGGGTGAAGCTCTGAATGGGTGAAGTTCTGAAAAGGTGAAGTTCTGAATGGGTGAAGATATGAATGTGTGGAGTTCTGAAAGGGTGAAGATCTGAATGGGTGAAGTTCTGAATGGGTGAGGTTCTGAATGGGTGATGTTGTGAATGGGTGACGTTCTGAATGTGTGGAGTTCTTAATGTGTGAAGTTCTGAATGGGTTGATTTCTGAATGTGTAGAGTTCTGAATGTGTGAAGTTATGAATGGGTGATGTTCTGAATGTGTGAATTTCTGAAAGGGTGAATTTCTGAATGTGTGAAATTCTGAAAGGGTGATGTTTTGAATGTGTGAAGTTCTGAAAGGGTGAAGTTATAAATATGTCAAATTCTGAATGTGTGAAGTTATGTGTGGGTGAAGTTCTGAATTGTTGAAGTTCTGAATGTGTGGACTTCTGAATGTGTGAAGTCTTGAGTGGGTGAATTTCTGAATGTGTGAAGTTCTGAATGTGTGAAGTTCTGAATGGGTGAAGTTTACAATGGAAGAAGTTCTGAATGGCTGAAGTTCTGAATGGGTGAAGTTTTGAATGTGTGCAGTTCTGAATGGGTGAAATTCTGAATGGGTGAATTTCTCAATGGGTGAAGTTCTGAATGGGTGAAGTTCTGCATGGCTGAAGTTCTCAAAAGGGTGAAGTTCTGAATGGGACAAGTTCTGAATGGGTGAAGTTATGAATGGGTGAAGCTTTTAATGGGTGATGTATTGAATGGATGAATTTCTGAATGGGTGGAGATCTGAATGTGTGAAGTTCTGCAAGGGTGAAGTTCTGACTGGTTGAAGTTTTGAATGGGTGAAGTTATGAATGGGTGAAGTTCTGAATGGGTGAAGGTCTGAATGGTTGAAGTTCTGGATGGGTTAAGTTTTAAATGGGTGAGGTTCTGAATGGGTAAAGTTCTGAATGTCTGAATATATGAATGGGTGAAGTTCTGAATGGTTGAATTTCTGGATGGGTGATGTTCTGAATTGGTGAATATCTGAATGTGTGGAGTTCTGAATGGGTGAAAATCTGAATGGGTGAAGTTCTGAATGGGTGAAGTTCTGAATGGGTGAAGTTTTGAATGGGTGAAGTTCTGAATGTGTGGAGTTCTGAATGTGTGAAGTTCTTAGTGGGTGAATTTCTGAATGTATGGAGTTCTGAATGTGTGAAGTTATGAATGGGTAATGTTCTGAATGTGTGAAGTTCTGAAAGAGTAAAGTTCTGAATGTGTGAAATTCTGAAAGGGTGAAGTTTTGAATGTGTGAAATCCTGAAAGCGTGAAGTTATAAATATGTCAATTTCTAAATGTGTGAAGTCAGGAATGGGTGATGTTCTGAATTGGTGAAGTTCGAATGTGTGGAGTTATGAATATGTGAAGTCCTCAATGGGTGAAGTTCTGAATGGGTGAAGTTCTGAATGGGTGAAGTTCTGAATGTGTGAAGTTCTGAATGGGTGAAGTTCTCAATGGGTGAATTTCTGAATGCCTGAAGTTCTTAATGGGTGAAGTTCTGAGTTGTTGATGTCCTGAATGGGTGAATTTCTGAAAGGGTGGGTTATGAATGGGTGAAGTTCTGAATGGGTGAAGTTCTGAATGGTTGAAGTTCTGAATGGGTTATGTTTTGAATGGGTGAAGATCTGAATGGGTAAAGTTCTGAATGTCTGAATTTATGAATGGGTGAAGTTCTGAATGGGTGAATTTCTGGATGTGTGATATTCTGAATGGGTGAATATCTGAATGTGTGGAGTTCTGAATGGGTGAAGATCTGAATGGGTGAAGTTCTGAGTGGGTGAAGTTCTGAATGGGTGAATTTTTGAATGGGTGAAGTTCTGAATGTGTGGAGTTCTGAATGTGTGAAGTTCTTAGTGGGTGAATTTCTGAATGTGTGGAGTTCTGAATGTGTGAAGTTATGAATGGGTTATGTTCTGAATGTGTGAAGTTATGAAAGAGTGAAGTTCTGAATGTGTGAAGTTCTGAAAGGGTGAAGTTTTGAATGTGTGAAATTCTGAAAGCGTGAAGTTATGAATATGTCAATTTCTAAATGTGTGAAGTCATGAATGGAAAATGTTCTGAATTGGTGAAGTTCTGAATGTGTGGAGTTCTGAATATGTGAAGTCCTGAATGGGTGAAGTTCTGAATGTGTGAAGTTCTGAATGGGTGAAGTTCTGAATGGGTGAAGTTCTGAATGTGTGAAGTTCTGAATGGGTGAAGTTCTCAATGGGTGAATTTCTGAATGCCTGAAGTTCTTAATGGGTGAAGTTCTGAATGTGTGCAGTTCTGAATGGTGAAATTCTGAATGGGTGAATTTCTGAAAGGGTGAAGTTCTGAATGGGTGAAGTTCTGCATGGGTGAAGTTCTCAATGGGTGAAGTTCTGAATGGGTGATGTTCTGAATGGATGATGTTCTGAAAGTGTGAAGTTCTGAATGTGTGAACTTCTGAAACAGTGAAGTTCTGAATGAGTGAAGTTCTGAATGGGTGAAGTTCTGAATGTGTGAACCTCTGAAAGCGTGAAGTTCTGATTTGTTGAAGTTCTGAATGGGTGAAGTTCTGAATAGGTGAAGTTCTGAATGGGAGATGTTCTGAATGGATAAAGTTCTGAATGTGTGAAGTTCTTAATTGGTGAAGTTCTGAATGGGTGAAGTTCTGAATGGGTGAAGTTCTGAATTGGTGAAGTTCTGAATGGGTGAAGTTCTGAATGGGTGAATTTCTGAATGGGTGAAGTTCTGAATGGGTGAAGTTCTGAATGAGTGAAGTTCTGAATCGGGGAAGTTCTGAATGGGTGAAGTTCTGAATGGGTGAAGTTCTGAAAGGGTGAAGTTCTGAATTTGTGAAGTTCTGAAAGGGTGAAGTTTTGAATGTGTGACGTTCTGAAAGGGTGAAGTTTTGAATATGTGATGTTCTGAATGTGTGAAGTTCTGAATGGGTGAAGTTATGAACTGGTGAAGTTCTGAATGTGTGGCATTCTGAATGTTCGAAGTACTGAATGGGTGAAGTTCTGAATGTGTGGAGTTCTGAATGGGTGAAGTTCTGAATGGGTGAAGTGCTGAATATGTGAAGTTCTGAATGGATGAAGTTCTGAATGGGTGAAGTTCTGAATGGGTGAAGTTCTGAATGGTCGATGTTCTGAATGGGTGAAGTCCTGAATTTGTGGAGTTCCTAATGTGTGAAGTTCTGAATGGGTGAAGTTATCAATGGGTGAAGTTATGAATGTGTGGAGTTTTGAATGGGTGAAGTTCTGAATGTGTGAAGTTCTGATTGGGTGAAGTTCTGAATGTGTTAAGTCATGAATGGGTGAATTTCTGAATATGTGAAGTTCTGAATGTCTGAAGTTGTGATTGGGTGAAGTTATGAATGTGTGGAGTTATGAATGGATGAAGTTCTGAATTTGTGAAGTTCTGAATGGGTGAAGTTCTCAATTGGTGGAGTTCTGAATGGGTGAAGTTCTGAATGGGTGAAGTTATGAATGGGTTACGTTCTGAATATGTGGACTTCTGAATGGGTCAAGTTCTGAATGGGTGATGTTCTTAATGTGTGAAGTTCTGAATGGGTGAAGTTTTGAATATGTGGAGTTCTGAATGGGTGAATTTCTGAATGGGTGAATCTCTGAATGGGTGAAGTTCTGAATGGTTGAAGTTCTTAATGGGTGAAGTTCTGAATGTGTGAAGTTCTGATTGGGTGAAGTTGTGAATGGATGAAGTTCTGAATGGGTGAAGTTTCGGATGGATGAAGTTATGAATGGATGAAGTTCCTAATGTGTGGAGTTCTGAATGGGTGAAGTTCGGAATGGTTGAAGATCTGTATGGGTGAAGTTCTGAGTGGGTGAAGTTCTGAATGGGTGATGTTTTTAATGTGTGAAGTTTTTAATGGGTGAAGTTCGGAATGGGTGAGGTTTTGAATGGGTGAAGTTTTCAATTTGTGAAGTTCTTAATGGGTGATGTCCTGAATGTGTGAAGTTCTGAATGGGTGCAGTTCTGAATGGGTGAAGTTCTGAATGGGTGAATTTCTGAATGTGTGAAGTTCTGAATGGGTGATGTTTTCAATGGGTGAAGTTCTGAATGTGTGAATTTCTGAATGGGTGAAGTCCTGAATGTGTGAAGTTCTGCATGGTTGCAGTTCTGAATGGGTGAAGTTCTGAATGTATTCAGTTCTGAATGGGTGAAGTTCTGAATGGGTGAAGTTCTGAATGGGTGAATTTCTGAATGTGTGAAGTTCTGAATGTGTGAAGTTCTGAATGTGTGAAGTTCTGAATGTGTGAAGTTCTGAATGTGTGAAGTTCTGAATGTGTGAAGTTCTGAACGTATGAAGTTCTGAATGTGTGGAGTTTTGAAACATCCAGGTACAGCCAGAAGGAGCTCATCGATGACATCATCATGATGTTCACCGATGACATTGTCCCTCGTACTGTGGTGCAAGAGGAGGGTTTATGCTGAATGTGGCAAGGGACCACTGGACTTCAGCTACCATGCAGGCAGACCCTGTCAACCTCCATTGGTACTTGTACCTCTACCTCGCCAAATGGCAGCAACTCCTCATCCGTGGTATCCTCATGCCAAAGGAGATTTGGAAAAATCTTGAGTCCACTTATGCCTCCATGTCAATCGTTATGAACATGCAGCTGCGTCATCGCTTTCACACTGGGAAGATGGATGAGTCCGGATCCACGATCGACTACATCAACATGGTGAAGTCTCTCTCTGGCCATCTTGTTGCGATTGAGGACCCCTTCAAGGAACATGTATTCATGCTAAGCATCCTCTATAGCCTTCCTATAAGATACACTCCTCCGTAGCTAGCCTAGTCCAGCGTGCCAACAAGATCTCCCGCAACGATGTGGAGGAGAGCCTGTTGTTTGAGGAGGAGCGGCGGAAGGGAGAGGAGGGCGGAAGCTGACTAGAAGTCGCTCTCATTACCTACTCTAGTCTTGGGGGTGGTGCTGCACCAACCAGGAGCAATGGCGGAGGAGGGAAGAAGAAGGGGAACTACCACTACTGCAAGAAGCCGGGCCATTGGGTGTGCAAATGCCGGAAGAAGAAGGTAGACCTTGCGACTGGAGTGGCAGCGGGAAAGCAGTCCGACGCTTCCGCAAATGCATCAGATTGGGAGTGTGGCTTTGTGATAACCTTCCGGGTCCTACACATTTCTGACATCACCACCTTGTTCTGGATCATTGACTCGGTAACCACGTGGCACATGACGCGTTGCCGATAGTGGTTCGTTGTCTACACCGCCATTAAACCTCGTCGGGTGTACATGGGGGACAACCATGTGCAAATGGCAGTTGGAGAGGATAAGATTTTCTTTTGTGCTTTCATTGAGGGTAAGCACGTGGAACATCGCGTGAAGGGGGTGCTCCATGTTCTGGGATTGGCAGCTAACCTCCTCTCTCTTTCATCTCTCATCTGCGAAGGCATGCAGGTTTGCTTTGAGAATGGTGGCTGCACCATGTCTACACGTGCATGTCGTGTGCTTGCAAAAACGGATAAGGAGGACGGCCTCTACTGCCTCTATGTTGCATCAGAGAAGGAAGCCGACACAGCATTGGCAGCGAGAGAGGGAAAACATGACATCAGCTTGTGGCACCGCCGGCTTGGTCACCTCTGCTTTGGTGCCATCATCTCCATTCAGCAGATGGTCCGCGACCTAGAGCTCAAGAGGGTGAAGCAGCCAGGTGCATCAGCTTGTGAGAGCTGCATTGAAGAGAAGCAATCCCTTGCACCTTTTCCTGGGGATAGGAAGCGGACGGCTGAGCTTCTCTCCCTCGTTCACTCTGATTTGTGTGGTCCCATGCCATCTGAGTCATTTTCCAGAAAGTTGTACTTTGTCACATTCATTGATGACAAGTTGAGGAAGACGTTGGTGTCATTCTTGGCTGGAAAGGATGAGTGCTTTGATGCTTTCAAGTTGTGGATTGCTGTTGCACACAATGAGAGTGGCAGGCGGTTGAAGGTGCTTTGCACCGACGGTGGAGGAAAGTACCTCTCCAACAATTTCAGCAACTTCCTCAAGCGTCGCAGGATCAGGCGCAAAGTCACCCCACCCGAAACACCGCAACTGAAAGGCATGGCTGAACGTGCAAACCAAACCCTCATGGAGTGTGTTTGCAGCATGCTCCAAGACACGGAGCTCCTGCCAACCTTCTGTGTGGAAGCACTCAACAATGCTGTGTACCTGAAAAACTGGAGTACCTTGCACGCCATACCACTGATGACACCAGAGGAAGCGTGGACGGGACAAGCTAAAAGTGACACACCTGAAAGTCTTCCGGTGTGCCGCATTTGTGCACATGCTTGCCAACAGCCGTAACAAGCTGGACGCAAAGTTGGTGAAGGTCACCTTCCTCGGCCACGACACCATGGAATAGCGACTCTACAACCTTGCTGCACGCAAGATCATCCGCAGCCGCAATGTGATACATTAAGAGGGCATGAAGGGCTGGACTTGGAGCCGCGTGTCTGCAGTTCTTCTTTCTCTTGCACTTGAACCTAAAGTGGGAGAAGAACCGGTAGATAAGGAGGGCAGTGCAGAAGATGGCGGTGATAGCGGGAATGACAAGGAGGTGGAGGGAGCTGAGAAGGAGAAGGATCTAGCAGCCAAATCTGATGAGGAGGAGCATCAAAGAAACACACAGCAGCTGCCACAAAGGTCTACACACCTCAACAAAGGTGCTGAGGACAGTGGGGAGCAGCTACGATGGTCCAAGAGGCTCGCAAAGAAGCAGACGCAACAAGGTGAGCGGTAGAACCTGTGCACCGCTCCACCACCAACGGAGTCCTGTGACCTTGATCTCCTCTTCCTCACCGTCACCAATGACCCAGCCACATTTGCTGAACCCTTGCCCTGTGCCAAGGCGTCAGATTGGCGTGCCGCAGCAGACAAGGAGTATGGTGCGCTCATGAAGAACGACACCTGGACCCTCGAGGAAGCTCCACGTGGCAACCGGGTGATCGGGTGCCGCTGGATCTTAAGGTGCAAGCGTGGTGCAGATGGCAAGGTGCTAAGGTACAAAGTACGGCTGGGTGCTAAAGGGTGTTTACAGAATGAGGGTGTGGATTACAATGAGACATTTGCACAAGCCGCCAAGTTTCTGTCCATCCCAACGATCCTCGCTCTTGCTGTTGCTATGGACTGGGAGGTGCATCAAATGGATGCGATGTGTGCATTTCTAAATGGTGACCTCAAGGAGGGCGTGTACATGGAGCAGCCGGAGGGGAATGTGATGGAGGGGAAGGAGGATTTTATGTAGAAGCTTGTGAAGGCCCTCTACAGCCTGAAGCAACCACCGTGATCATGGTACCACAAGATGGATGAGCAGCTCACCATGCTGTCCATGGGTGCATGCAAGAGGCAAGCCAGGTATTCATCTTGCTCTATGTTGATGATCTGCTCATTGCATCTGACTCCAAGTCTCTTCAGGACAATGTGAAGCAGTCCCCTGCTGCCAGGTTTGACATGAAAGACATCGGAGAGCTCAGTTACTACCTTGGCCTTCAGGTAAAGTGCAACGGGCAGCACCAGACTTCAGAGCTGTTGCAGATCACGTACGTCAGTGACATTGTCAAGCGCTTCAACATGACAGGAGCGCACAAGGGCGCAACACCTCTGGAAGCGGGAGCAAAGCTGAGTATGACGCTGACTCTCCGCGGTATGCAAAAGAGTAGCCGCATGGAAGCATTGCCATACCAAGCAGCAGTTGGGAGCCTCATGTATGCAACAGGTGGTGCACGTCTCAACATCAACAAAGCAGTGGGCGTACTCAGCAAGTTCTATACAAATCCGGGTGTGCCACATTGGGAGGCGGTCAAGCACGTGCTGCACTACCTTGAAAGTTGCAGCAGCCCTTGCCTCACCTTCAACGGCAACAACAGTCCCATCCTCATCGGCTACAGCGATGAAGATTGGGGGGGTGACCTGGACACAAGGAAGTTGACCAGTGGGTTTGTGTTTGTGCTCATGGGAGGTGCAATCAGCTGGAGAAGCACGAAACAAGAGTGTGTCATCCTTCCCTCCACCGCAGCACAGTACATCTCCCTGAGTGAAGTAGCAAAGGAAGCTGTGTGGCTGCATGAGCTCGTGGCAAGCCTTGGACAGCAACTGACCACATCAACTACAATCTACTGTGACAAAATGAGCGCCATTGCTCTGACCAAGAATGCAGAGTTTCACGCCCGCACCAAGCACATTGACTTGTTGCGGTTCCACTTCATCTGCGAGCTCGTGGCAAAGCAGGTGGTGCAAATCAAATCCTGCCCTTCAAGCATGATGTTGGCAGACGTCCTGACCAAGCCGTTGGAAACGCACCATTTTCAGCAGCTCAGGGGACAGCGCAGACTTGTGCAGACTTTTCATTCTCGCAAAGTGGGAGAATGATGGATATGAGGGTGCCAAAAAGTGATAAAAATAGGTTGCTCAATAAAAATCACCTGGCATAAAGAGTTGCATAGAGGATGTTTTACAGGTTCCAACGCATTTTACAAAACTCAATCTGGAGTCCATTTGAGTGAGATATGGATTTCTAGAGTTTGGAGATCATGCGTCGGATTCGAGTGACGACCTGAGTGTTTTCAGCACAAAGGGCGGCAGAATCATTGACCAGGACGGCTGAGAGCGAATTTCAAGGAGAAAAGCCGGCTGGAGAACCTCTAGGAGACTTTAAGGAAGGAGTACTCCATGATGATTGGTCGTGCAGATTGTGTGAGACATGATTCTCATGTGCGACAAGGTGACTGCCTCTCATCCCGCTAGGCTAGGAGAGTGTGCTAGAGGGTCAACTTTAACAGTGTATCTCAGATCTCCCTTGGACAAATGAGGCATACAAGAGCTTATTGGAAACCTGTGATGATTTAATTTCTCACTTAAAACTCAATTGAGACATTTGCATTTTCTGCAAACCTACACTTGCTTCCATGATTTCTGTCTGTGAAACCTGCAACTCCTTCTCACCTACAGTTGGTCCTGCCTAGGCGGCTCTTGGTGAGCCTGATCACCTCCCTGAGGGCTGCCCCAGTTTCCATCATGGAGTTGGTCAAGAATTTTATTCTCTTGCAGAAAATTGTAGTGATTCTTGATGGTGATGTCATTCAATCCTCAGTAATCTATGCACATCTGAATTCTATGAGTTTTTGTTTAAACAAAATGTAAAGGTCCTACGCAGGATGACGTGGAAGTTTGGATAAACCCTTGACTGAGAATTTTGTCCTGCTACCTTTTCAGCTCAGTCAGCTTGTGGTTTCTCATCCAATAGGTCCTTTTCCACCGTCGATCTGCTACCCAGCTTCAGGTCCATCTGGTGGTCGATGTTCTTTTGCGCACTCGGCTCTTGGGATAACTTATTGGGGAAAAGTCCTTCAAACTCTTTGATGAGTAGCGCAACCTCTT
This sequence comes from Penium margaritaceum, assembly GCA_023375785.1. Taxonomy (NCBI): domain Eukaryota; kingdom Viridiplantae; phylum Streptophyta; class Zygnematophyceae; order Desmidiales; family Peniaceae; genus Penium; species Penium margaritaceum. The sequence goes on from SZWC01003835.1 coordinate 141,442, forward strand.
TGGAACCGATACAAACTTCTTGGGTGTCGAGGTCAATGCGGTCGCCTTGGCAGCTGCAGCTTCTTTGGCTTCCCCTTTTTCCTATGTGGATTAACCACACTTGAGCTTCACGTCACAGATATCATTTGGCCATGTCCAAAGATATTAGCTGTTACATTGCAGTTGCTGCACATCCCTCCGCTGCTTCCACCTTTGCTCCTTCCTTTAACCACCGATGTGTTGTGGGTCGCTTGACAAGAGGCACATGTCGGTTTTTATCATTAAGGCTGATGTAGACTGATCCACAACTCCATTCCACCTGCGGAATCTGTTGGTACAAGAAATCTTGCCAGAGGATGATTTTGTGGTCGCTCATTCGGCAATTCCTCCAGACTAGCACATCATGTAGATCTCCAATTTGTAGTAACAAGGGTTCACAAAGACAAAAAAAAAAAAAACTGCAATCTTCTGCTCATGGTTGCACCTTTGAGCACTCCTGGTTTGCTCTGCAAACCCATCTTTTGATCCATGTCATTTCTTACAAAGTTGTGAGAAGCTCCTCCATCCAATAGTGTTAGAACTGTTATGTGACAATCGCTTGGTTGCACTCGTAGCAGTATTGCCAGTTGGTCGTCCTTGTACCACTCTCATAACTTTATGATCTCGGAAATCCTTGTTTGTGGTGATGTGAGCCGTTGAGATTGGCGATCGGTTAGTCCAAAGATTTTTTATCAGACATGAGTCTTGCCAGCTACTCCTGTCATGTGCCATTTCCCGAATCCTCATTTTCCTTTGTGGTGTTTCCAACATTTTGTTCTAGTGATGTCGTCTTCAACATTCGCACGAGATATGACTTGGATTTTTGCAAAGCTATTGGTTGATAGTGTCAATTTGCATTAGAGATGAGTTTTCATCAACTGCGACTTTCCTCCGCCACGGTAAGGATGGTGACCTTGGGGTCGCGAGACGTTCAATTCCTACATCCAAGTGTTGTAGTCGGTACAATCAATGCGATCGGCTCCCATGATCATTCAGGGAATATGTTCTATGATGCCAAAAATGGTAATCGCTCACCGTATGTCTCGCTTGAGACTGTTGTTGTAGTTGAAACAGCGTTCTTTGGGAGTGAGGTCGCTGCGCGTGATAGTTTTGCATTGTCACCGTGTGTGGTCTGCCACGCTGGAATACTTATGTAGGAGTCAAAGCCTATACAGTGCGTCCAACTTTTCATGTAGTTTTCCAAAATAGATGAGTGTCAAGCGCGTGAAGTCGCTCTACATTCCTGGTGGGCTGAGGAGCTCGTGCCACATTGGATTATCTGCTCGAGAGGTAATATGCTTGCGGTTGACATTGTGAGAGCGGTAGCGTGAGATTTAGATCTAGCTTTTTTAGTCTCCTGCTGCTGTTGAATGGTCTTTAGATTGGAGTACCATCTCAAATTCGTGCCTCGCAAAAGCGAGGCCACTAGGTCAATCTTCTTTTTGTCGTTGTTGATCCCAACAGCAGTGATGTACACTTCCAAACTCATGAGCCACATCCTGACTGTCGGTCCTGTTGAATTTGTAGGATCAAACGACTGATGGAGGGCCGGTCGATTCTTGGGTTCACTCGATAATTGACTATTTCTCTAAATGAATGGTGCTTCTCATGCACAAGAACCTTGAGGCTCCTCCATTGCCGCATTGATTTTTTGGATTACACGAGTGTTGAGGCTCACAAGTCCCAAAAAATTCTTGTACAAATGGTTTTTAGTGCAGGATTTCCGGTTGGTGCCTCCCATATGCTCATGTTTTCCTGGACAACGGCAGGGGTGACGGATTCATTGGTCACCTCAACCGTTATGAGCAACATTCAAGTCATCCTATAATGAAGTGACAAGTGTCACCCGCGTCCAGCTAGTGGAAATGAGCTGTTGCATTGTTGGATTTCTCCTCTTTTGCTGCATATACGTACGATGTTAGTTCCCTCAATGTTTCAACCCAGAAAATTCATATTCATCCTGTTTGCCTTTGGTTCCGCGGCCTCACCGGTGTGTGTGTCCGCTGTGCTTGCTCCTCCCTCCCTCATCTCACACCATCCACTCTCTCTCCTCTAGATGTTGCACCACTTTGCACTTCCTCTGTCACTCCTTTGCTCACATCCACTTGTCAAGAGTATATTCTTTGCTCTAACACTCTCTCATCATACTTGTGTCTACTCTTCTTTTCTGCTTCAGCTCCCACAATGACCAGTTTTGTGTTTCCGACTAAAATGTTGCATCTCTTCACAACCATCTTCTTCAGTCCTTTCTCCCCCATGGTCCATCAACCTACATCAGGACGTGGGCAAAACCCACGGTGGAAGGTGAGCTCGCAGCTCACCCGACTGTGGAGGAGTTCATCATACATAACCAGCCCTCTCTCGCTTTTCTCCCATCTTCTTCATGCAACTTTTGTCACCTCGGCCTTATCTATGACGTCGGCCCTATTGTGACTGAAACTTGACTCTCTTGCACCCTTACCTCTTCTCCCTCACTTCCTTTGTCGATCCACTAGTATTGGAGCATGGGAAATAGCATCTGCATGTAAGAGGGTTAGTGCGGAACAACATTAAGAGCAATCTAGGGTCACAATAGCTGCCGCTGCCACCGCCACCGCTACAGCAGATCCATCAAGGACAGCCTACATACAGTGACGACGGATGAAGCCACGCCCCTGCAAACTCCCCCTTGGCAGGCTGGCCCTCTTGTCAGTGGCTTTGCCATATTCCAAGAGGCAACAGTAGCATCTCCTCCACAACGGCCGCCACCAACAGTGGCAGCCTGCCACTGCACGTCACCCTTACCCGGCAAGTGGTGTCTTCCACTTGCTACGGCGTCAAGCAACCTGCTGTCAACCAGTCATTATCCAAAAGCCAACCATGGGCCATGGGTACATGGTCAACTCGTGGTTGAGCAATCTACAGGTTATCGCACCAGAAACAGCACCTGGATAAATAGCAGCAACAGCGGCAATAGCAGTATGAGACGTCTGCCGCTGCCATAAAGATTAGAAGCAACACCGGCCGTAGTAGCAGCAATGCCAGCAAATGCAACAACACCAGCATCAGCAATGGTAGCACTAGTGACAGTAGCAACGATGACAGCGGTAGTGAAATTAGGAGCAGCAGCAGCAACAACAAGCAGTTGCTACACAATCAGTAGTAATAGTAGTAGTAGACGCAACCACAACAACAAACCTCTGGTATTGCCTCAGTGATTGCAGCACTAGTGGCTGCAGTGGCAAGTACATTGGTAAACGCAACTGAAGCAGCAGCACCAGCGAGAGTAGTGGCAAGTAGCAACAGCAACAGAAACAGCAATAGAAGTAGCAGCAGCCATAGCAGCATCTGCGACAGCAGCGAAAGATGATATCCCACCGCCAACATGGCATAGCCACCGCAGCTTGGAGCAGACTCAATGGACTCTTATCATGATGCACACGAGTCATTGCGTCACTCTTGACACATTTCTACCAATAACAACCGGTCTTCATGACTACATGCCGCTACACGTCCGACGTCAGTCTAACCTCATCCAAACGCGGCAGTTGCACCTCATCTAGTGCAGTAGCTACAAGGATTGACAAGGAGGGACTTCTCCTGGTTGCTCAGTATGTGCTTGCGTTTGCCGGGACAGCATCAGGTGTCATTAACGCAGCCACCTCATCGTCCACCACCTTCACATGCACTAGCTGCATCGTCTACTCAGGCCTACACCAAGGTAGCAGTGTGCCTGAGAGGAGAATGATTGGTTCAGCATTTTGTGTTTAGTAGTGAATGATACAATATTGGAGAGTCACACACAGGGAGAAATGCATCCACATACGCTCCTGGTGGATGTAGTTTTCTTCATGTCGATATGCATGCCTAGCTAGGAGTGAGCACCGGGTTGCTGATCCTACGGGACCACACTCACGGTTATACCAGAGTATGAGAAAACCACAGCAGAATTATGCCAACCGGTTCAGTTCGACCCTGGGGTGGCGGACGGGCCCCGTGTTAAGTCACTCGCGTTGGTGGCCTAGTTGACCCGATGCTACGACCTTTCTTGTTAGGGACTCCCTATGTTGTTGAAATTCACACAAAAGGATTCTTGTGCCTTGTCGTTCATGCCGCCATGGCCTAGTGTGCTCTGTTGCATGCTAGTCGGCTTATGCCAACAGTTAGCACTACCTACTAGTATAAAGTTAGGAGGGACAATCCCCTCCTCTCCTTCGGTCTGGGACCCCACCTGGTGTGGCGTAAGCAACATTTGCAGCAGCATTCTTGTGGCCGCAATGTCTCCCACGTGCTCTTCCCACGACCCAACAGTACCTCTCAACAAGAGCACGACGTCATCGCAGAAGCCGAAACACTCTAGTCTAGGCTCATTGTAGCCCCGTAGATTCGCATATCCGTAGTCCACGACTCCTCATTCTTTACATCTATGTGGCTCTACTGCTCTGCTTTCTTTGTAGTCAGCAGCCCTACTACTCTGCAACCCTGTAACTCTGCAACTCCAATCTATTGGACCACTGAGTCATCGCAAAGCCGAGACACTTGGATCTCGGCTCACTACAGCCCCAAAGATGTACACATCTACAGTCCGCAGCTCCGCATTCTCTATAGCACCGCCGCCTTGTAGCTGCACTTTTTTTTGCAGTCAACATCCCTACTGCTCTACAACTGTGTGGCTCCACAGCTCCTCTCTATAGGAGCATTGAGTCATTGCACAGCCGACACACTCTGGTCTTGGCTTACTACAGCCTTACAGATCTACACATCTACAGTCCACAGCTCCATATTTTCCGTAGCACATCGGCTTTGCTGTTCCACTTTCTTTGGAGGCAGCACCCTACTGCTCCAAGACCCTGCAACTTTGCAGCTCCGCTCTACAGGAGCACTAAATCATCACAGAGCCGAGACACTATGTTCTTGGCTCACTACAGCCTCATAGATGCGCAGATCGACAGTCCGTAGCTCTGCATTCTCCGGAGCACCGTGACTTTACTCTTGCATGTTCTTTGAATTGAACAACCCACTGTTCCGCAACTCTGCAGCTTTGCAGCCTTGGAGGCATTGCGTCACTTGGCGTTGCTGCGTTCTTGTCCCAACTTGATCCGCAGCTCTATTGCCAAGTAGCTTTTCGACCTCTTGTCTCTCAGTAGCGTGACAGCCTCGTAGCCTCACAGCTCATGTTTTCCCGTGACTCAGTTGTTTTTGCCCTCAAAAACAGCAGTAGCAGCTGCATTTGCAACCGCTGCCGCCACCCTGGCTTCTCTACCATTGATGGAGTCGATCCCTACTTCTTTGACAGCTTCACATGAGTGTTGTCGCATCAAACAGGAGGTCGCATATTAAGAGGAGCGGATAGAGCATGAAGTGTGGTCTCATCACCGTCATCAGAGTCCAAGGTACTACCTCGGAGAGGACAATGATACCACAACTAGTTACGGTTGTGCAGATGCAACAGTACGTCGCCCGCTACTAGTCTGCTTCCGATCACTCACCAATAGTGTAGAATGTACCAGCAAAGGGATTTCCATGAGATCAGCGTCCATCTCAATGACTTGTAAGCTCTCCTGTTGTCCATGGGAAGTGTCGGTAGAGTCGGCGTACTGCTCCCGGTGGGGCAGTGCCACCAGCACCTCTTAAAGCTTCCACTCCTTGTTGTTCTACATCTCCAGCAGCGTCAATTTCAATGGCTGCCTTTTCTACATCCTCTGATGTCCTTTCAGTTCTTGAAGCTACTCTTGTCTTTAGTGCTACTATCTCCTCTACTTTTGATACCACATTACGTGCTGTACGTTCCCCTACCAGCACTGCTGCTGGTATGGCCATTGACACTCACAGTTGCTATAGTCGATCAAGAGCCTCTTGTGACAGCCGCAGTCAACATTGCCATACAGGTTGCCAACGCGATAGAATTAGTAGCAGCAGCACCTACTGCAGCAATCACTGCCCTCTCTAGTACAATTGTCTGCATCCATTCTTGTACAGCTCAAGAGTCCTCTGTAGCCTCGTCTATGCCTCTTTGCCATCACATTTCCATACTCTTCACCACTTCTATGGCCATCTCCACCCTTATTGGTGTAGCTCTGATTGGGGTCGCCTGCCTCATCGTGTCCACGTCTTCTTTTATTGCAGTCATCACAGCATCAGGAGCATCTACGCTTCCACCCATACTTGCCTTACGCCACTGGTTTTGATGAGCTTGGCACACACGCCTCCTTGTCCCCTCTATTTTTTTTCTCTTTGTGTGGCCATTTCTTTGCATGCAGGTCCATTGCTCTATACCACTATCTTGAGCGCCACACGCAACATACATTTCCTTGCCGAGTGGGGCAAGGGAGACTTTGCCGAAGTTTCTCTAGCACAGTTTTCACCTGTTCATCATGCCTGTTGATGATAATCAATACACCACACTGGAGGCACAGCTATAGTAAGAGTGTACTACCCTCCATGAAGCTCTCACAGCAGAGCGCAAAGCAGAGGAAAAGCTACAAAATGAAGAGGTTTACCATGAAACATTTTGTTGACCACATAGCAGACCTGGTCCTTAACAGCCAACAGCCTATACTGCACTCCACGCCCTCTGCTTCCATTGTTGCTGGCATTGTTGCTGCATTCTCCACTTCACCCGCTTCAACATCTAACGTCTTTTGATCTCTCACTTTCGACCCTCTTGTCGTCACTGCCGCTGCAAGTGCAGCTGCCGCCAAGGCACTTGCGTTCCCCTTGCATCACAAACCTGAATTTGACTCAGCATAACCTCATTTTACCTCAAACCTCACCTTCTTTTCTTGGGAATTTCTCTTTAGTGCATGGGAACAAGGTGAACAGATTTTTGAATACTACCACGAACCAAATCCCTTTGCCAACCCCCCTTTTTCCCCAACCGATGTTGAGTCTGCACGTGCTTTCTACGCTCTCATTCGTGCTGGATCTGATGATCTCACAGATGAGATCAGGTCCTACAACGCTGCTACTGCACGCCTCATGTCAGCTTACCCCATTTGCGCTTACGCCCTCATAAAGTGTTGCACCACAGTCACGGGCCACACTGCACTAAGTGTCCTCAATGTGCAGTTCAACATGCTGTCCATGCATGCTAATGAGACTGCTTATGTCTATTAGGCCCGTAGTCTCCGCCTGCTGCGTGACCTTGGCAAGACGGCACTCGGACAGCTTCCTGTTGTTCTCTCCATCTTCAACGGCCTCATCCCAGAGCTGTCCAACATCTACAAGGAGGTGAAGGCTTCCAAGCTTGACCGTCTTGCATGCGAGCCTGTCCCTATTGATGCTCCACCCGGTATTGGTGCCCTCGAAGAGTTCATTGTCGAGCGCCTTACCGGCAAGTCGAGCACCCTACAAAACAAGCACATCCATCCTGTAACAGTCGCAAGTACTGCCACCACACTTCCTTCTTCCTCGGTCTCCTCCAACTCATTTTCCTCACACTCCTCATTGGCCACCTCTCTTCTAAGTCAGGGAGGAGGGGGGTGTCCGTGGTTGAGGTAAGGGCAAGTGTTGCATTGGCTCCGGTACCAATGGTTAAGCCAGCTGTGGGAAAGGGGTTGGTGACGGCCGTTCTCCAGCACCGCCGGACAACAACCGTCTTGCCTTGGTGATGAGGGCAAACTGGGCACGCTCCACCAACAACTCTGGGAGCTCTTCCCACGCCACCACCTCTACAGCTCCAACTGGTCGCAGCCCATCTGTGTCCATCGCTGCTGCAGCCTACAACACCGTTGCAGCACTACCTCCATTGCCTTATCCCTCGGGGTGGCCCCCAGGGTATAGGGGGCCCGTCGACTATGGTCCTCCCTCTGGTCCATACTCTCCTCCTGCATGGGCCTCTCCCATCTACTCATCTTGGTGCCCCTCCTCTGGTGTCTTGATCACCTCTGACCCACATGAAAATGACCGCCAACTGGACGTTGCCTTGCCCACTCCATGCACCCGCATTATCTCTGTGATCAGGGATGTGAGAGTTGGTGTTTGGGGTCAGATTCACTTGCGTGTGTAATTCATGGGGCCTTGTTTGGTTCTAGGTCTGGTCATTTCCAGGGGTCTCTTCTTATTGATGTTTCGTGTATTGAGGAGTGGCAGTTAGTTATCTTGCCTTGTTGTCTCACCACCTATGGTCAGCGTCTTCCGCAACACGTAGTCATTGCCGCATATAGTCATGACCCTTGCACTGTTCGCATGTCGGGTGGCTTTTGGATCCTCGACTCCAGAGCCACCCGCCAAATAACTTCGTCGCGTTCCTCGTTTGTCTTGCTTGGCCCTATTGGCTCTGTTTGCTTTGTCAGCATTGGCCCTGGCCAACTCCTTCCTATTTAGGACGTTGGGGTCATCCGCTTTATTGAACCCTGAGGGAGGCTATTCTTGCCTGATGTGTTGTGTATTCCCTCTCTTGAGTCGAGTCTTCTCTATGTCAATACGTCCGATGACCAGGCTATGGAGATCTCCTCTAATCACGGAATTGCCAATGTTTCTCGTCACAATTCTAGCCGTACCTGTGTAGGGCACCCGTTGTTATTGCCTCTTCTGCATTCCCTCCTTTACCCTTGCCCCTGCCACTATTACCCACGTTCACATTGCTCACTGCTTTTTGCCTATACACACGCAAGTACTACATCGCCGCATGTGCCACATTCACACTTCTGCCAATGACAGCCTGATTTGTGTGCTTCTTGCTGACGGTCTTAATGCTGCCACCGTTCCCTCTCCATGTCCTATAGGCTGTCTCCACTGTGCTTAGGGAAAAATGCATCGGTCCCCATTCTCCTCGTCTAAGTCATGCACCTCCCATCTCATTAATCTTCTACACAGAGATCTCATGGAGTCCCTTCCTCATGAGGCTCTTGGGAGGGGTTGGTTGCTATGTCCTCTGTCTCACTAATGACTTTTCCAGCTTGCGCTGGATCTTTGCTCTTAAAAAAAAAGAGTGATATCTGCTCCACCCTTGAATCCTGGCTTGCCCAGGCTGAACTTGCCTGTGGCCGTCTTCCTATCTTTAATTGTGACCATGGGGGAGAATTCATAGGACCCATTACCCATTTCCTTTCATCCCGTGGGGTGTGTATAGAGCCCACGACTCCATACACACCTTAGCAAAATGGCATCTCTGAACACAGGAACATGACACTCGCTGACAGCGTTTGCACCCTCCTCAGTGCCTTTGACCTCCCTCCTCTCTTCTCCTTTGAGGCCATTTCTTGCATGACCTAGGTCTAGAACCGTGTGTCCCACGATCCTCTCCCTCGTCATGCCGCCCCTTCTGAACGTTGGTCTGGACGTCGTGCAAACCTGTGTCTTCCTTGCGTCTAGGGTTGTGTCGCTGCTGTCTCGCTTCTCGAGGACCTTTCGGACGCAAAACTCAGTCCGCGTGCATGCCTGTGCACCTTCCTCCATGTCTCGCTATGTCAATGCATGGTGTTTCTAGGACCCTGACTGTGCACATGTTGTTGAGTCCCACGATGCTCTCTTCTTCAAGGATGTCTTTCCTCGTGACCTATCTCATTTCGCTCTACCCTCTTCCCCGTCCTTGCTTTGTTGGCTTGGGGGGTTGGGTCTTTCTCCGTCTCCGTTCTTGCAAGGACCCCTTCTCTCGTTGATGCATTCCTTTCTCCCTCTGCTCCCTCTTCTTCTCCCTCTTCTCCTACCACTTACACTCTCCATAGTGCACTCACAGTTCTCCGACTTGAACGCCTCTAAAGTTGTCACCGGCTCCATCTCCTTCTGTGTCCTTCGAGTCCACGTAAGCACCCCCAAGCACTCCGACATAGTCCCCTGTTAATCTCTCTTCACAGCCCCCCCCCTCCCCCCCGTGTCACTCCTGACTCACCTTCAACCCTTGCTTTGCACACATCAGCGTCCATTGGTGTGACATGATCACCTCCTCTCTCTCATGCCCCTCCAGTTAGGCCAGAGCCATGCACTCGCGGAGGACGACTCCGCTCACTCTCGCAGAACTCTGCTCCTCAGTCCTCCTAGCCCTCTCAGCATCGCACCCATTCCAATACTTCCTCCATAGCAGCCGGCTCTTACGCGAGACCTACTGGTCTTGATGCACTCGGACTTGCTGTCAGTGTCGTACAGTCTATCTCAGCTGTGGGTTATGCCCTCGTGGGACACGAGTTCTATAATGCCCTTGAGGCCTCTGCCGTGGGCTACATCACCGCCTGCTTTGCAGCGAGTGGACTACCGTCACTTCCCCCGAAACCTACCATTATTTGACATGCTCATGAGGCAGTCGATGCTGACCTCTGGGAGAAGGCCATACTGGAAGAGCTCACCGCCCTCAAGGAACATGGGGTCTTTGAACTTGTCAATCTCCCAATAGGTCGCAAGGTTGTTTTGGCCCGTTGGGTTCTCCAGCGCAAGGTGAAGCCTGACTCACTACCAAGGTCGATAGGTATGAGGCCAGGCTCACTGCCAACAGATTCTTTTGAGTTCCAGGCATTGAATTTGATGAGATGTTTGCTCCAGCCAGGCGGCACACTGACGCACATACTCTTTTTAGCCTAGTCGCTTAGCAAGACTGGAAACTTGAGCACATGGAAGTACAAACTGTTCTCTTACACAGACAATTGGATGAGAAGATCTACATGGTACATTCTCCCGGCTTCACTGAAGATACAAACGAGGTCTGGCAGTTGTGTTAGACCCTACATACGGGGTGAAGCAGTCGCCTCACTATTGGAACATGGAGATCTCCTCCACTCTTGAGCAATGCGGCTCCATCGTAGCACCATCGACCCAACACTCTTTCTATGCAGACCCTCGGAGCCCTTCGTGGCCATTTTGGTCTATGTTGATGACCTCCTCTTTGCTTCGCCCAGTCCTATAGCCGTTCAGTTAGTGAAGTCTCTACTGTAGTCCACATGGACGATGAAGGACCTGGGTCCAGCTCGAGTGGTCCTTGGTATGGAACTTGAGCATGACTGCCAGCGTCGCACCGCACGGTAGGCTGCCTACATACGCCGCCTAGGGGAGCACTTTGCCTCCTTGTTGACTGACATCGCCATTGCATCCATACCAATGACTCCAGCAGATCAGCGCTTGCTGAAGTCGCTTGACATATCCCAACTGGAAAATCTCGTCGACGTCACCGACTACCTCAGCGTGATCGGGCCTCTAGTGTACCTTGCTACCACCACCCAAGTGGATGTGGCCTTCTTGGTCAAATTCCTGGCTCAGTTCTCTCAATAGCCTCATCAGAGGCACTGCAAGGCAGCACTTCATTTTTCTTGCTATCCACAACGCATGTAGGGCTGTGCTTCATAGCACATCCCTCTGTGGTCATTGACAGCTACACGAACAGTGAGTGGGCTCATGACACAGACGCCCACCCGTATTGGCTACACCTTTCTTGTTGGTGGGACTGCTATCTCTCAAAAGAGTGGAAAACATGGATGTGTTCCACGTAACTCCATTGACGCAGAGTACGTATCGCTTGGTGCAAGTACGTGTGACAGTGTGTGGCTGTCCCGCATGCTACAATAGCTTCGTGTGCCCATCCGTTGCATCACACTGTGCTATGACAATCAAAGCACCAAGGCGATCAACAAGCACCATGCACCACGTACTAAGCACATCAAAATTGAGCATCACTTTTTACGCAAGCGTATTGGCGAAGGAGAAATTCATGTTTTCTCGGTTGTCACTTGTAATCAGCGTGCAGAATTTCTCACCAAAGCTCTTAGCAGTGGGATGTTCAAGCCTTCAGTGCATGCCGGTCTGCTGCATGCACATGATGCTCCTGATTGATGTGCATTCTCCTTGTCATTTGCTATCGTTGGTGCGGCTTTGTACTGCTTTGCGCTCAGTGGAGTGTGGGGTGTTTGTCTGTGGGTCATGGGAGAGTGTTGGTTAGGCCTGTATGACACGCAAGTGACCTCTTGACTCCACCAATACACACACACCATCACTGTTGGTGACTAAACTCACACAAAGTTCAAGGAGCACACGTGGTGGACTGAGCATCCCTGGCATCTCAGTCAGGTGCAAGATTAGCGTGAGCTCCATCATGTCCACATGTGCCTGAGAGCACAATTATTGGTTCAGCATGTTGTGATTAGCATTGAGTAATCTAATATTGGAGAGTCACACACAAGGAGACATGCATCCACATACGCTCCTCGTTGATGTGGTTCTGTTCACTTCGATATGCATGCCTGGCTAGGAGTAACTGTGTTGAGCACCGGTTTGCTTTGAGAAAATACGTGGAAGCTTCCTAGCAATAATGCCACTGACTAGGCGTCAGTGCCTCGTTAGACGGTGACGACAGTCACAAGTCGTGCACAGAACGGCAAGGGTCTGGCTAGGCGACACAAGGCAAAGTGTCAGAATGCTTCAATAGCATTTGTAGAGAGAAATGACAAATGACAGGTCCATGGCAAAAGTACCTGCCGCAGCCCACGGTGGGTGTCGCACGCGGAAGTGCAAGATCTGTCCTAAAACCGGCCCAAAACCACTGTTTTGGCCGTAACTCAGCGTAGACAAGTTAGAATCCTACGCCGTCTGAACCTACACATGCAAAATCTCAAACCAGACGCTACGACTAGTCACATGCATGCATCCGGAAACAAACCGTGGACACACAATGCAAAAACATGCAAATTGGGTCCACGGCCAGTCCACCGATAAAATCATACAACGTGCAAAAAAACTGCAGAGGGTCCCAGCCAGTATCGAGGACACTAAGGCGATCGTCAATCAGCTCCGAGCAGGTAGTCCACTACCAGATGGCGCCTTGGTGCCACTTGGGTCTGCATCAAAGATCTGCACGAGCATGGACACGGCTGAGTGGTCACAGTAAACTGTACATGTCCACAAGAACATCACAAATCACAACACTCCTCCATGACCCGATGGTACGCATGTCCATACACGTGCAGCACTAAACGAGTGCGACAACGAGTGCAAAAACAGTCATGACACAGGCACAGACACACCTCCCACTCAACTACTCTCAGGCAAGGGGCAAAGCCCAAGGGAACGAATTGCCACCAGAACTTTCCCGCCCGCCAATGCTTTTGTCAAGAAGTCAACACGCTGCATGTTAGTGCCGACCCAAATGATGGAGATCATGTGTTGCTCCACCGGATCACGCACGAAGTCATGTTCAACCACAATGTGCTTTGTGCAAGCATGAAAGACACTAGAGATATCCACAATAGAAAGAGCACTCTGGTTGTCACAACGAAGCACAATGGCGGGCACTGACTGACCCGGCTCAAGGAACAAGCACTGCAACCAAACTGCCACGGCAGCCCCTGCACGCAGAGCAACATACTCTAGCTCCAACGAGCTATGTGCAATGCAGCCCTGCTTCCCACTACGCCAGGACAAAGCGGTACCACCAAGCAGGAACACGTAACCGGTGCGACTGCATCCATCTGGTCCGACGCCCAGTCGCTGTCAGTGTAGCCGTCGAGAACCACCGAACACTACCAGCAAAAACAGAGTCCGACGTACAGCGTGGAAACCACGTACTGTGCCACTCGCACACCCGCTTGGAGGGCTCTAGCATGTGGAGCCAGCAAAAACAGTGTAAGGAGGTTGACGGAAAAAGTGATGTCGGGGCGTGTGGTAGTGGCCAGGTACATCAGAGATCCGATGAAGCGGAGGTACAAGGTCACATCCACTCTCTCCCCCAACTGTGTGGGATTGTCCACCTTCAAGACGTCCTCCCCATCAGGTGTGAGAGGTGTGGAGGCCGTTGGCACCATGCCAAGGAGATCACTGAAGCGCTCCCCCACAACGTGTGCGTATCAGGCCTGATGCGACAGAAGCGTCCGGCGTCTGCGGTCTCGTACGATCTCTATGCCAAGAGATACCACTGCAAGACCAAGGTCCTTCATCCTATAGGTATTTGGAGGACCGCCTTGGCCTCCTTCATGGCCTCCATGGATGGAGACGCGATCAGGAGGTTGTCCACATAGACCACAATGGCGGTGAACTGCTCAGGCACCTTTCGAATGTAGATAGAGGGATCTGTCTCCCTCTGTATATATCCCGTACGAGTCAGAGTGCTTGTGAACTCCTGGTTCCAATACCAAGGAGACTGCTTGAGTCCGTACAAGGAATTGTGCAAGCGCCAGACCTTGTCACCGTCCTCAAAGCCTGGTGGCTGGGCCACATAAATCTCCTCATCCAAAGAGCCATGGAGGAACGCATTGTTCACATATGCCTAGTGAAGTTCCCAGTCATGTTGAGCCACCAAACCAAACAGAGCGTGAGCTGAGTCATGCGGCCAAGAGGGGCAAAGGTGTCAGTGTAGTCAACACCCTCGATCTGAGAGTACCCCTTGACGACCAAGCGAGCCTTGTGGTGTTCCAGTGAGCCATACGGTTTCACCTTCTTCTAAGAGACCCACTTGAGTTAAATCGCCTTCCTCCCAGGTGGAAGGTCGACTAGCTCGTAAACTCCGTGCTCTCGGATGGCACGAAGCTCATCCTCACAGGCAGTAAGCCATGCGTCGGCATCCTCTAATGAGAGGGCGTCCCTCAATGTGCCCGGATCAGGCGCCAACAAGGGAGAGCTTTGAGTGACAAGTACACACGCCTTAGGAATGGGCCTGACGACCACAAGGTCAGGTGCTGCATACAAGCAGCATGAAACTCGCGAGTGACCAGATCGGGCCCTACAAAATACGCTAGATATACCTTTCTATGATCTGTACGCACACTCAGGCCGAGGGCCTTTGTGCCGGGATCGCCACTCGCAACGCTGCAAGTGGAGCACTGGGGTGCGGAATCTGACACTCGTTGGGGCCCTAAGCCCAGCGGTCGAAGACAACCACTAGACTCACGCTAGTAGCCTTGGCTCGAAGGGCTTACTATAAGCTCAGAGAAAGGCACGACCACATCCGTTGAGGACTGAGGCATAAGGGCAGGTGATGTAGTGGGAGGAGAGGCTAGTGAACAGATGGGAGAGGCAGGACCTGGGGTGGCAGTAGGACCGCCCATGGAGACACGAGTACCGGTGGACAGAGGAACAGCGTGATGGGTGTCTGTGGGGCGCGAGGGCATAGGAGAGGAGACAAGCTGGGCGGGAGAGGTCTCTGGGCCGACATCGATCATCGCCGGGTCATCAAGAGCCGGAGACCGAGAAGTGGAGGGGGTTCAAACGGACACATTAGCCGGACGAGAGATGCTTGTAGGCTCAGACTCCCCCATCCGTCACGAAACCTCACACGTGGGAGCGTGTATGACAAACATTGACACAATCGAGGTCAGGTCGCGGTAGGTGAGAGAATCAAAGAAGAGCGCATCGCGGGACTCAACTATGCGACGACAGGTCGAGTCCCAAAAATGCCAGGCCTTCAACCGCGGGGAGATGCCGACGAAGGCACACAAGCGACCCCGCGGAGAGACCTTTGACCCCTGCTAATCCTTGGTATAACACAGAGGAGCCACTGAGTCCCAGATACGAGCAAGACGCAGATTGGCACGGTGGCCAAACCAGAGCTCGTACGGTGTAATGTGGTCCAGAAGAAGACCGTGCAAGAGGCGGTTCCAAACCTACATCATGTAGGCGAATCCTTCAAAGGTGAAGGATTCCACGAGACCGCACTCAGACTGCACAGCACAAACCGCATCGTCCATGGTGCAGTTCCAGCGCTCAGAGACACCAATCTCCTGAGGAGTGGCAAGAACAAAGACCTGGTGAAAAACCTCGTGCTTGGCAAAGAATCTATCCATCTTGCCAAGAAATTTGTCGCCGCGGTCCAAGAGGAAGGTATGTAGTCAGTGGCGAGACTGACGCTCAGCCATCACTAGCTAGAGACAAAGCGCTAGAGCGGCATCACTCTCCTGGCGCAGGCTGTAGACCCACTGTATCTGGGTGAAGTCATCGGTCAGGGTCAGGACATATTGACCCCGATCAGACAAAGACTCGACAGGGAGAGGACCGAGAAGGTCCAAATGGACCAGCTCAAGAGGACGAAGGGCCTGAGAATTGGAGTCAGGGTAGGTGCAGCGATGCATCTTACCCTGAGCATAGAAAAAACAATCGGTCTAGGGCGGCTTCTCGAAAGAGGCCATGTCAAGACCGAATGCGGGCTGTGTCCTAATGAGCTTTGACAAAGTGTCTGAGACCACATAACACAGACGTCGATGCACCAGGCATTGGTGCTCAGCAGACAGGACACTAGTGAAAGACACACAAGCAGGAGGGAAAGGGGAGAAAGGAGAAGAAGAGATCCAAGGAACACGATACAGATCATCTCAAACAGAGGCAAGAAGAACAATAATGCGAGTATCAAGAGCAGTCAATGTCGCGGAGTCTACAGTGTGCTCCACAGAGAGTCCCATCAAAGTGTAGGCATGCACAGAGAGCAAGCTGAGCTCAAGGTAAGGCACAAAAATCACCTCAAAAAGATATAAGGGGCCAGAAAGACCATCAAATCACTCAACTCCAACACCCTGAACTGGCAAGGACTGACCAGAGCCTGTGCGAACGGAACGAACAGAAGCCATAGGACCGAGGACAACAAATTCACTACGACGACAGGTCATGTGGTGAGTGGCACCGGAATCGATGATCCAAGAACCGCCCCAAATCACAACTGGAATACGTCACTATGCAACGGGCAATGGAACACTCGGCAGTAGATGGGCGCTCGGCAACAGAGGAGGGAGAACAAAGAAGGGCACACAGGTGAGACTCAGAAATCCAATCTGTAATGTCAGGCCCATCATCATCGCATGCCAGCTAAGCTCCCCCACACGAGTCATCACAAGATACAAGAACAGACCATTAAACATTATGTGAACCACCAGGCTGTGACAACACACTCGCACCTCCCTGAGAGCAAAGCGCCAGGAGCTGACGGAGCTTGGCGATGGTGCGGTCATGGGGGTCTTGGTCTCCACTGCTCACCGGTGGGGAAGTGGGAACTGCTACAGTCATGATCGTCGCACGACCAGAGGCTGTGCTGCTCAACACAGACCATTGTGTGTGTAGCCTGACGACCACGAGTGATTTGCACCCAGTCAACCAACTTCTGGCACTCGGTGTAGCGGTGAGCGCCTCAACACTTGAAGCAGTGAATAGTATGTCCACTGCTACCGCCTAATGACTGCTGCTACTGTGATTGCTGGTGGCCCAAGCCACGCTTCTTTTTTCCCTTCTTCCCATATGCTACTGTTGTCACATCTTACATTTGTGTCGGGGTAGCCGGGGTGGAAGGGGAAGAGGAGGGCATGTCAGAGGATGGAGAAGCAAACTACGAGAGAGGCGTCGGTGGTGACGTGATCACCGGTACAGCAAGTGAACTCTCTTGATGGGCGACGGCTGCCTCACAAGCGGAAGTCACCCGGAGGAAAAGTCGTTGCACCCAAGGAAGAATCTAAAGGGAGGTGGAGAAGGGCTTGAGTGCGGCGTCGTTGTACACCAAGGTGATGTCGACATGCTCAAGACGGACTCCGATCATGAGTTTTCAAAGCACCCACAGCTGTGTACCTCCTAAGGTCCCAAGGCGCGTGTAGATGCGCATGGCACGCCGCCAGTAATTGGCTGCGGGCACGACAAGTCCCTAACCAAGGCATTGTAAGGCGCGGATGTGAGCTGCGTGGGTGGCGTGCATCTCTACATCAAGCAGGGACAATGCCAACTCCCAGTCCCGACGTGGGTCAGCACCCGCGCCCGTGCCAGCCTCTCCAAGGAAGGGGAAAAATCCACGACAGTCTTGTAAGGCGTGGAGTAAAGGAGTCTGTGCATCGTCCGAGCCGCTGTCAGTACCTTAGCATGGTCCGTAACCTGGTACAAACTGTGGTAGTAGGGCCAAAACCCTTCTGAAGTAGCCCAGACCCGGAAGAGGATCTCCCAGTAGTCAAAGTCGTCCTCGCTCAGTTATCGTGGGGGTAGTGTCTCAAAGTCCTTAGGTTGCCGCTCCGTAGGGAGAGCAACCACAGGATGGGGAAGACACGGGATGGGGAAGACATCGGGACGAGGAAATTCACCAAGGTAGGGCTCACGCGAGGATCGGATCTCTGGGAACAGGGAACCGGAATGCATTTGTAGCTGGCGAAGACGCTCCTGAAGTATGCAAATCTCCCTCTCAGGATTTTCATCCTCCATGCCTGGCATATCAGGGTCCTCCTCCAAGGATCAAGAACTGGCGGGTCCTGTCCTCCCGCTCTCCTTGGTGTAGATGCTGACTGTTGTACAGAATGTGTGACACCGTCGAACCCCCCGAAGATCTGTTGTGGGGCCGTGGACTGACTGAAAAGAAGATCAGTGAGCATGCGGATGGCATTGGTCTGTTGCTGTTATAGGCAACGTGTCTCATTATGTTGACTCCGCAGGTCCTCAATAGCCTGCGAGCGTGGGCTCAGGACCCCTGAGGAGGAGGAGGAGGGATCAGGTAGTCCTCTGTCCTTGTCACCAGACGGAGCCATGTCAGCCCTCAATATGGGGCTAGACGTAAAAATGCTTCAAACAAGAAACTGACAGCCTTTCTTGAGGAATTGAAACGTTAAAAAAATAATGTTTTGACCACAAAATTGCAGACGTCAGCACAGCCGATGAAGACGTCAGCATTTTTACGCTAGCAAAAAGAATGCTAGTGTTTTTACGCTGGCGTATTTACGCCAGCGATTTTTGTTGGGAGGTCACGTAAACTTTACATGACCGGTGGGGGTGACCTTGTTGTCCCCTGCTTGCGACTACGCAGGGGCTACGCATGCCTGAGCAGTGCCACGCAGGCCTACGCAATACTGCGCAGTTTCTATGAAGCTACGTAGGAGTGTTGTTGTTGCTGTTGTCACTGTAGCATTTCTTATGCTGCTGCTGCGCTGCTGCTACTTCCCCTGCTACTGCTGCACTGCTCTTGTTGCTAGCGGCTGTTGATGCCACTACTGCTACAAGCTGCTATTGCCATTGCCAGTGCTCAAAGCCGCCGCCGCGAGCTACTGCTGCGAGCTGCTACTCCCTTTTTTTGTATATGCTGGTAGCAAGAGACAGCTGCTGCTGCCACCCGGTGTTGCTGCTACGGCTGCTCGACTTGGGTGCTCAAGCTAGTAAATGCCGCAACTCACCCGATGATGTGGTGGGGATTACATGATGATATCGTTGTTGAAAACGGCTGCAACGAGTCCCACGATACGGCGGTGGCAGTGACTTTCACTACCGCTACCGGTGCTACGTCTCTGTAGCACACCTAAGCGAGAGGGGACTCGCTACTCTGAAATCATGAGAAAATGCGTGGAAGCTTCCTAGATATAATGTCGCAGACTAGGCCTCAGTGTCTGGTCAGACGGTGACGACAGTCACAAGTCGTGCACATAACGGCAAGGGTCTGGCTAGGCGACACAAGGCAAAGTGTCAGAATGCTTCAATGGCATTTGCAGAGAGAACTGACAAATGACAAGTCCATGGCATAAGTACCTGCCGTGGCGCACGGCGGGTGTCGCACGCGGCAATGCAAAATCTGTCCTAAAACTGGCACAAAACCACTGTTCTGGCCGTAACTCAGCGTAGGCAAGTCACAACGCTACACCATCTAAACCTACACATGCAAAATCTCAAGCCGGACGCAACGATTAGTCACATGCATGCATCCGGCAACAAACGGTGGACACACAATGCAAAAACATGCAAATCGGGCCCAAAACTAGTCCACGGATAAAATCCTACAAGCTGTAGAAAAACTGGAGAAGGTCCTAGACAGCGTCCAGGTTTCCAGGGGGACCATCAATCACCTTTGAGCAGGTGGTGTTGAAGTTTGTTGGCCAATCATAACTCAATGACCTCTTGTCTCCCTTATTCTCCTCACACATGTACAGATTAAATGACTATGGCCTCACCCGGGGAAGCGTCAGGCATGCTCGCTCTATTTGGAGCCTCTGATGTCATCAAGCTACTGTTGGACCTAGGCGTGCCCTCTGGCACATATGTGGCCATTGCATGACTTTCTATGATTCTTTGTTGCACTAGATGCTAGGGCTTGTACATTCTCACTGCCGTGCCCTACATCATGTTTTCTCTGGCCTTCAGTGTTCTGGGGGAGATGCACATTTTTTGGGTGCTCATCTTTAGGGGGCCACCATGCTGGCTTTGGCCGTGCACTGGTGAGCAGCGGCCCTTGGATTTTTTCGAGTGGTTGGGCTCGACCCCCGGGTGGCGGCACTCACCCACCCGAGCGTGATGCTTGGTGTGGGTGCGTGCTCACCGGTGCTTAGCTTGCTTGCTCCCCTCACTCGTTTTTGTCTTGGTTGAGTGCAGAGTTTCAAGGCAAGGTTACCGCATCCATGGCGTGCCTTGTGCCCGATTGCTCTCACCCGCCCTGTCTCACAAAGCTTAATGAGGCAACGACCTAGAAACTACTGGTATCAGAGCATCAGGGGACAAGCCCTACACCTCACGAATCTTGGAACTGTGATTGAGATGCCAAGGGCTCCTCGACAATCCCGTGGTGCTCTACCGCCGCCCAATCTTGTTGGGCCCGTCATCTCTTTACCGCTGCTCATTCACTTGCCTATGTGTAGCACCTCTCTCGCCACTCATTAACAGAGTAGTGCTGTGTACTCATACAGGTCTTCATCGATTTCCGGTCCGGCAATCTTATCGAGCTTCTCACCTCTTTTGAGCCACCGACCGCACTTCATTGTTAGCCTACGCACAAACCTACAGTTATCGTGCCTCAACACAGAGTGTGGCACTCTTGCCACATGGCACTTTCACCACAGCCGACGCCCAGCACAATAGCCGTCCTTGGCCATTGCTGCTCCTACAGCAACACCACTGCTGTCGCCATCTTCATACCTTTGCGGCAGCAAATCTAACGATCTCTCCGGCCTACACCCACTTCCCCTTTGGGGCAGAGGTACATGTCTTGCATCAAAGCACTCCAGCTTGGGCCTCACTCTTCGGCACTCCTCTGTTGTGCCCTCTTGTCTTGCCTGCTAGCATCTTGCAGCAGCTAACCTCTTGCAGCATCCCACTCTTTACATCGAGTTCATTCCAAGTTCCATCACGTTGCTCTCTGGCAACAAGGGACCCGGTGCTGAGAATTTCACTCTCAGTGGTCCACGTCTCTCTTGACTGCGAAAGCAGCCCTAACCCTCTCGCCCTGGAGTCTCCTCCTTTTGACGGTCCTCTGGACAAGGAGCTGGACTCTCCACGCACAGCCGCTTGGTGCGGAAATCCTGGATGGGAGGATCCAAGAGTCTTTGACAAACCTCCACCCACCGACGACGACACGCCCCTGTGGTTTCACATGTTGGATAGCTCAAACTGGCATGAGGAGCTTGCCGCAGCTGACGACCGGGAAGGTGAAGAGAGTGAAGCAGAAATAAACCGGCAAGTCTACAAGCCGGATGACCTACCTCCTTCACCGCCCCTATCTCTAAGGATGCAACCTCCTTGTACCTCTGAGCCGTCCAACCCCTCCTTGGCAGCTGCACCTTCTCTTACTCCTTCTCCTACAGCCGTTGTAACACCAAGGCCATCAACAGCACCTGAATTGCTTGGCGTTATTCCTATCCTGCCCGTTCACATCAACTCCATTGGCTTAGCTGGCGTCATTCTTGACGTAGCTGCAGGCACCGCTGCCACCTTCGCTGCCATGGCCAGAGCCTGTCGTGCCCCGACACAAATAGCACTCGGCCGTGCAGCTGAGGCCTACTCACACGGTGCAGCTTCTCTCACCCCGCTTGCAGCTGCCGCCTCTGTTGCCATAGGAGCTTCCACTACAACAGACACCACATCCAGTGTTGTTGGATCCATTTGGGCATCTACTGCCACAATAGTGGCAAAACCTACCGGCGCTCCACGAGATACCATGTTGCACATCACCACTGGTGTTCTTGTGGCATCAGCTTCAGATGCAGTTGCCAGAGCCACAGTTACGGGGGTCCTATGTCTCATTGTGACAGTCACAGGCTGGGTGGCGGTCCTATTCTCTTCAGCCGCATCAGTGGTTCCTCCACACTTCACCCTTCTTCCGTGCCACCAGCTTGGTGAGCACTGCACAACATCACACTGCATTGTATTCCACAGTATTGCACCCTCTCTCATCCCTTTAGACCCCGCTCGTTTGCATTCTTGATGTCCTCCTCTCATCATGCCTAGGCTAGAGGAGACTATACAGGCCCTTCAGGCTGCTCTTTGTGAAGCGCAAGCAAAGCGACGAAAGGCAGAAGATGATATCTATCAAGGACGGGAAGCACAGCAAGAGCTAGCGGATGCAGTGGCCACATTAGTCATTGAGCGTCTGCGTACCATCCTAGGTCTTGCTACAGTCCTTCCCACTGCATATTCAGGCTCAGCACATTCATTAGCTCCGTCCAGTGGTTATGTCGTCAGCTCCTCATCCCCCACTCTCTCAATAGCAGCATTCATCCACGCTCTTCTCCCCGATAAGCAAAAGGACTTTGAGACAAAGCCACCATAGTTTACATCCAAACTCACCTTCACATCGTGGGAGACGCACTTCAGTGCACGGGCCCAGGATGAGATGCTTTCAGAGTATTACTCCCCTACCAAGCCGTCCCTTGTACCTCAGCCTGCTGAGGCTGCTCGTGTAGTATGAGCCCTCATCAATGAAGGCCTTGAAAGTCTCCTTGATGACATTGGCACATGCAACGCAGACCCCTCCCGCGGCACCCTTGCTAATCCCGTCGACGCTTATGCACTCATACGCCGCCATAAAGCAGTGACTGGGCATGCCGCCCAGAGTGCCCTTACTGTCCAATTCACTCTGAAGATGCGAGCGGACAAGACGGCAGATGAGTATTGGATGCATAGTCTACATTTGCTGAGAGATCTTGGCCGGGCAGCCCCCGGTCCCCTCTCTTCTTGCCTCTCTATTGTTTTTGGACTCATCCCTAAGCTATTTGACCTATATCTCCACGTCTCTCAGGCAGAACTCGAGCGCCTTGCCTCTGCGTCCATCGTTGCTGAATCTCCACCTGGGATCGGTTCCCTCTTTGACTTCATTGCCTCGCGTCTCACTAAGTGGTGGAACGCCCTGCAGGACAAACGCATGCATCGCGCTGCACTCGCTACTGTCATTACCTCTTCCTCATCCTCCTCTACCGCAACGACTTCCGCTCCCTCCTCCTCTCAGGCTACCGATCATCCCACTTAAGCTACTTCTCATGGGAGGGGCGGTGGCTCCGGCCGTGGTGGTGGTCGTGGGGGTAAGGGGTGTGGGGGTGGCCGCGGTGGCAAGACCTCTGCCCTTGCCGCTCCCGAGGTCACCTGCTAGAGCTGTGGCGCCACTGGCCACTCTGCGCCCAAGTGCCCGGCCCCACATGACAACGTGCGCCTTGCATCCTCTATGCTCTCACACTGGGCCCGAATGGGTGTCACTGCCTCCTCCACTACTGTTGCCATGACTATTGCATCCTCCTCGTCCTCCTCCTCTGCATCAGCGCTCTCCACCACACTTGCCCCTCTCCAACCGACACCACCTGCACCCAGCCCTTGGGGTTGGATCCCTCCACCTTCTGGCCCTCCATAGTACAATCCTCCGCCCTCTCACTACTCAGTGCCTCACAGGACTCGTGAGGGTTGGCACTTCTCCGACCGTTCCTTCGACCGCTCCTTGGACCGCTCCTCTGATTGCCGTGATGAGGAACGTACTCATGAGCGTTGGCTGGCGAAACTTCTTCACCTTTGCTCTCAGGGAGGTGAGAGTGTGAGTGGCCAATCCCATGTGCCTGTCTCTGATTCTGATGCTACTCTTTGTGGTGATGCTTCTGGTGGTGTTCAAGGGGACTTGCCTGGCGATCATGCCTGGATTGAACATTGGCAGTTCCACACATTCCCCACTTGTCTCCATGGTCCTTCCCTCTCCCCACGTTGCACAGTTGCTTTCTATCTTGTCCTCCCATTCACTCGTGCATCCCCCGGTCTCTGGATCATTGATTCTGGGGCCACACATCACATGACCTCCTGTCGGTCGTTGTTTGTGTCTCTCGGACCCGTTCAGTCCGTTCGTTCTATGCGCACCGGCTCAGGCCAACTTCTCCCTGTCCAAGGTTTTGGTGTCGTCCGTTTTTTTGGTCTTGGTGGCACTGTCAACTAGCCCGACGTGCTTTACATACCCAATCTTGAAGTCAGTCTTCTCTCCATGACCACTCTTGATGACCAGTGCATGGACTTCTCGTCCAGTCGTGGCTTGGCCTCCATCTCCCTCCACTCTTTTGGCTGTGTCGTTCTTCGTGGTGTGCGTTGTGATCGCCTATTTTGCGTCCCTC
Organism: Penium margaritaceum; assembly: GCA_023375785.1. NCBI lineage: Eukaryota > Viridiplantae > Streptophyta > Zygnematophyceae > Desmidiales > Peniaceae > Penium > Penium margaritaceum. Next base: position 165,639 of record SZWC01003835.1, read on the forward strand.
TCACACGGCCATCGTCTTCCGTTGCATCTGCTCTTGTTCATGTTGCCCCCTCGTTGTCGCCTGATCATGTTAATCTCTTGCATCATTGCCTCTATCACATTCACACTGCCGCCATCCAACGCCTGCTCCGCCTTCAGCCAGCCCACGGCCTTGACCTTGCCACGTTTGCACCGCCTTGCACGTCCTCCTGCCTTGACTGCGCCAGTGGCAAGATGCACCGCTCCCCGTTCTCCACACCTCTGAGGCCACTACCTCTCGTCCTCTTGACCTCGGCTTCCCGCCTGGCCCTAGAGCCTTTCCTCGGCGACTTCATTGCTGGCGACACTCCAGACCCTGCAGCCGCCTGGCACATCCTCACCAGGCCCCATCGCCTATCCAGCGAAGTTGACCTCAGCCGTCTGCTCCGGGAGTTCAACTCCCTGCACATGGAAGAGACCGAGACAGTCACTGCCTACTGGCAGCGGGCAGAGGACATCCTTTGNCCTCGTTGTCGCCTGATCATGTTAATCTCTTGCATCATTGCCTCTATCACATTCACACTGCCGCCATCCAACGCCTGCTCCGCCTTCAGCCAGCCCACGGCCTTGACCTTGCCACGTTTGCACCGCCTTGCACGTCCTCCTGCCTTGACTGCGCCAGTGGCAAGATGCACCGCTCCCCGTTCTCCACACCTCTGAGGCCACTACCTCTCGTCCTCTTGACCTCGGCTTCCCGCCTGGCCCTAGAGCCTTTCCTCGGCGACTTCATTGCTGGCGACACTCCAGACCCTGCAGCCGCCTGGCACATCCTCACCAGGCCCCATCGCCTATCCAGCGAAGTTGACCTCAGCCGTCTGCTCCGGGAGTTCAACTCCCTGCACATGGAAGAGACCGAGACAGTCACTGCCTACTGGCAGCGGGCAGAGGACATCCTTTGTCGTCTCGGTACATCTGCTCCGCCTCCTCTGTCCGCGCTTCTGACCATCAAGCGCGGCGCCACCAGAGCGTACGTAGACGTCTTCATCCATTACCCCCAGGACGTCCTCTCCACCATGGCGGCCCAGGGCACCCACATGCCCTGGGCATACGAGCTTTTCCTCCGCATTCAGGAAGCTCGCCAGAAGTCCCAGCTTCATCGCATGGAGGCTCTTGCATCCCCTGCCGTCGCCTCCCCTGCCGTTGCCTTTGTGGCCGTTGCCTCCCCCGCCGCAGCTACCTCCTCGTATTCAAGCAAGAAGAAGAAGCACCGGAACAAGAAAGGCAAGGGTCTGTCGCAACAGCAGCAGTAGCAGTCGTCGACCGGGTCTGGCGGTGGTGGCTCGGTCTGCCACAACTATGGCGAGCCCGGGCAAGGGTGGTACGCATGCCCTTTCCCGACGGACGAGGCGCAAGTCATCGCCACCCTGCGTCGCCAGCGGGAGTGCCATCTCACCGCTACCGCCGTCGCTACTGCTGGCCATGACACTCCGACCTCGTCCAGCACCTCTACCACTCCGACAGCTCCGCTGGTCCCGCAGACACCCGCGCCGCAACAGTACTACTAACAGCCATCGTCACTTCCGCTTCCTTCGCCGGCTCCATCCTCCTACCCGGGCTCCGGCGCTGTCACTCTGCCCTCCGCCTACACTCCCGGGCCGTCCTCCCGTGAGCGTCAGCTGGAGTAGTACATCGCACTCCAGCTTGGCCTGCCTTGCCATCCTCCCCAGGGAAATGCGAGTTGCGTCACCTCCTGCCCTCCTGTCCAGCCCTGCATGACTGAGACTGAGGTACGGTCCTGCCCCGTTTCTTCGTCTATCTCGTTGTCTCCCGTAGTATCCTCCACCCCCTTCCTTGACGACATTGCATGGCTTGATGATTGGCAGTCTCGACTCGCGCCCCCTTCCACTGCGTTTGTGTCCCTTGCTTGCTGCCATGTGACCGTTAGCGATCTGGCGACCCCTGTCCAGGACCCTGCTGAGACCTGGCTCATCGACTCCGGGGCCACGCATCACATGAAGGCCTCTTGCGAGGCCTTCAGTATGCTCGATCCTGTAGGCAATGTCTCCGGTGTCCGGACAGGCTCCAGACAAGTGTTGCCGGTCCGTGGTGTTGGCGTCGTTCGTTTCCGTGGTCCTGCCGGTGACGTCTTTCTGACCGATGTCCTCTTCGTCCCTGGTCTCAAGCTCAGCCTCCTGTCCGTGACTGCCCTTGACCGCATGAGCATGGACGTTGTACACTCACGTGGTGTTGGAACTATGTCGTTTCGTCCATCTGGTCTTGTCGTACTGCACGCCACCGCCCGTAGCAACCTATGGCATGTTCCTCTCTTCTCTTCTTCCTCTCCCATCTCTTCCCCGTCGGCCGTCACAGGCCATGTGTTTGTCACCAGTATGCTTTCTCCTCAGCACACCCACCTCTTGCATCGCCGCCTTTGCCACGTCCACTCCACCGCTGTAGAGAGCATGCTTCACGCACAGCCAGCCAAGGGCCTTGACCCAGAGACTTTCCCTCTCCCGTGCCCCACTGAGTGCATTGACTACGCTCAGGGGAAGATGCACCCGTCCACGTACCCCTTGTCTTCCTCCCGTGCGTCCGCCCCTCTTGACCTTGTCCACTCGGACGTCATGGGTCCTCTCTCCACCGCGTCTGTTGGTGAGCATGGCCGCTATGTCCACACCCTTACGGACGACTATTCTCGTTACCGCTCGGTCTTCTGCCTCTGGCAGAAGAGCAATGTCGCCCGCGCCATTCAGGACTGGCTTGTCCTCGCGGAGCGCGAGTGTGGCCGCCCTCTTTGCCGTTTTCGCTCCGATCGCAGCGGAGAGTTCATGGATGAGGTCATGACCTTTCTCGCCTCCCGCGAGATCCACCATGAGACGTCTGCCCCCTATACACCTGCCCAGAACGGCGTCTCCAAGCGGTGGAACCGTACCATGGCCGACGCCATCCCCGCCATGCGGGTCGAGTCCGGTCTTTCCGATGGCTTCTTTTTTGAAGCCATGGCCTACATGACCTGGGTCTGGAACCGGATTCCCCAAGGTCCCCTTCCCCGCTAGTCCACCCCCTACCAGCACTGGTGCGGTCGGCGCGCTCATCTCCGCCCGGCTCGCGTCTGGGGCTACGTAGCCATTGTGTGCCTGCCCGTCCCTCAGCAGGGTGGCAAGCTCGCCCCCCGTGGACGCCCCTGCACCTTCCTCCGCGTGTCTCGTCAGTCCAAGGCCTGGCGCTTCTGGGACCCGTCGCGGCACTACATCGTTGAGTCGCGCGATGCCCTCTTCTTCCAGGACCTGCTTCCCCGCGACCTCATTCACTCCGGCTCGTCCATTTCCCTCCCATCACGTGGGGCAGTGGTGAGTCCGTCCTCCGTCCTATCACTTCCGGGTGACATAGCACTCCGTCCCTCTGAGCCAGCAGCCCTAGTCGCGTCCGATGGCCCCTCTGGGCCAGCAGTCTCCGCCGCGTCCGCTGGCCCCTCGGGGCCAACAGTCCCCGCCGCGTCCGCTAGCCCCTCCGGACCAGTAGTCCCGGTCGCGCCCGCTGGCCCCTCCGAACCAGCAGCCCCGGTAGTGTCCACTGGCTCTTTCGGGCCAGCAGCCCCAGTCGCGTCCGCGGGCCCCTCGGGGCCAGCAGTCCCCGCCATGTCCGCTGGCCCCTCCGGACCAGCAGCTCCGGTAGTGTCTGCTGGCCCCTCCGGGCCAGCAGCCCCAGTCGTGTCCGCTGGCCCCTCAGGGCCAGCAGTCCCCGCCGCGTCTGCTGGCCCCTCCGCACCAACAGTCCCGGTCGCGTCCGCTGGCCCCTCCGTGCCAGCAGCCCCGGTCGCCTCCGCTGGCCCCTCCGGGCCAACAGCGCCTATTCCGTCCGCTGGCTCCTCCGAGCCAGTAGCCCCGTCCGCCTCCGTTGGCCCGTCGGACTTAGTGCCATCTCCTGCCCGATCGCGCTACACACGTGGCCCAGGCGGCAGCCACCGACCTTTGCTGATAGTGAGCGCGCAGACTGTCGTACCGCATCCTGTGGTGCCTCGACCCCCTGTGGCTCCACATGTCTCCTCCACTCCCACGGTCGTGAGTGGGGACCCTGGCACTAAGGCTCTCGGCCTGACCACCTCGGCCATCATCTCTGACCTTCACCCGGGCTTTGCCATGCTTCATCACGAGCATCGGCATGCTGTCATGACTGCACTCGCCCGCATCCCACCTGGAGCTGGTGATGCACACCCCCTCTCAGTCCGGTCCACAGCATGCCCGGAGGACCCAGCCACCCTACGCGAGACTCGAGCCTCTCCTGAGGCCGCACATTGGGATGCTGCCTATGCCAAGGAGCTCACTGCTATCCGGCAGCACCACGTGTATGACCTCGTCGACCTCCCTCCAGGTCGGAAGGCCATTGGCGCCAAGTGGGTCTTGCAGTGCAAGTGGAAGCCTGACGGGTCCTAGGACAAGTACAAGGCCCGCCTCACAGGAAAGGGGTTTGCTCAGGTCCCTGGGGTCGACTACGACCAGATCTTTGCCCCAATCGGTCGGTTCTCCACTAGCCGGGCACTCTTCAACCTGGTTACCCAGCATGGGTGGGAGCTGCATCAGATGGACGTGAGCAACGCGTTCCTCCATGGCTCACTGGAGGATGAGGAGCTCTACATGGTGCAGCCCCCAGGCTACGACGACGGTACTGGGAGAGTCTGGCGGCTGCGGAAGGCCCTCTATGGCCTGAAGGAGTTGCCTCGGTACTAGAACCAGGAGATTAGCAGCACACTTCTCCGTGGCGGCCTCCAGCGTAGCACCGCTGACCCCGCACCGTTTCTCAGCCCGCGAAGTCAGACCTTCGCTACAGTTCTGGTATACATTGACCCATCTCCTCATCGCGTTTCCAGACACAGCCACCATCCAACGTGTCAAGGACTTGCTGCACGCCGCCTACCACATAAAGGATCTCGGGTCTGCCCGAGTCTTCCTTGGCATGGAGCTCGAGCACGGTCGCTCCTAGGGCATCCTACACATCCACCAGGCTGCCTATGTGCAGACCTTGTCCGCTCGCTTCGCCGAGGACCTACCCCTCGTGTCCAGTGCATCTTCACCTATGTCACCCGATGGCCAGGTGAAGCTGAAGAGTCCTGACCCTGCTGTTGTGGGGGAGCCAGTTGATGTGACCACGTATCTGCGGATCATCGGGTCACTGATGTTCCTGGCGACGACAACGCGTCCAGACATGGCGTTCGCCGTCAACCTCCTGGCCCAGTTCTCTCAGGATCCCCGTCACCTCCACTACGTGGCCGCAATCCGACTGCTGTGCTATGTCGTCTCGACCCCTCGGCGAGGTCTCATGTTCCGCCGCTAGCCGTCCATCGTCGCAGTGGGCTACACCGACAGTGACTGGGCCGGCAGTCCAGACAGTAGGAGTCGCACAGGCTGGATCTTCCTGATCGGCGATACAGCTGTGTCCTGGCGCAGTGGTAATCAGGGGTGCATTGCACGCAGCACCGCTGAGGCTGAGTACGTGGCACTTGGCTTAGGCGCATGTGAGAGTGTGTGGTTGCATCATCTGTTGTCCGAGTTGCGTCAGTCTGTCGCATCCATCACCTTGCATTGTGACAATGAGAGTGCCATGGCCATTGCCGACAACGACTCTGCATCATACTCGCACAAAGCACATCATTGTTCAGTATCACTATGTGCGTTCGTTGTTGCACGACGACAGCATCAGCATCGTGTGGGTTGAGACAGCACGGCAGCTGGCTGACTTCCAGACCAAGGCACTGAAGCGGGACTCGTTCAAGAAGGCTGTGAGTTCAGTCAGCGTGCGTGCGTGATTTGCTCTCTTGGTGTCTGCCTGTGTCTCTGCGTGCTCTGGGGGAGTCTGGATGTTGACTGTGTCTCTGCCCGCCCATGTGCACTATGCCTGTGAGTCATGGGGGAGTGTTGGTTTTTGCTCTCATTGTGCTCTGTTGTGTCCTCCCGGCTTGTGTACATCGGCGTGCAGATGACTGACGGTGAGACTCAACGCTGATGGAGTGTCGTCCGGTGGAGCCGACGCACGCTGAGGTCTTCTCACAGTTCGCTGGAGCCTCCTCTCTCCGGCAACGTGTTCAGCTCCATCGGCAGGCCTCCTCGGCGGTCGCGCTGCCGGCGGTCATGACCACCGCAGTTGCTGTCTGCATACGTCCAGCGCGTCCTATCGCGTCTGCATCGTCATGCGCTGCCTAGGGTCCTTGTTGCATGTTGCATGGCCCTGTTCGGCATCATAAACCATCGTAGGCACTGCTTGGGTTCAGGCCGCCATAACTCCTTGCTACTATTTTTCTAGCTGATTCTGACCGCACGGCTGCGTTCGCAGCGTCGATGTTATGGTATGGTCCAGTTTTCAGGCATGGCTGTCGGCAGTCTGGCACGCCTCACCGAGAAAACTGCCAGCCTGAAAATAGGTCATTTCTGATTGACTGGTGAACTGAGTAACAAGCTCTACACAGCTGGGGGGGGGGGGAGGCTAGTTCTCGGAGGGGTCTCCCATTGTGTCTCATTGCTCATCCCTAATCAGTCTTTTCTAGTTTTCAGCTACTTTCTGGCGTTAACACTGGCGCGCGCACTTCTGAGTAACAAACCCAGAGCTTCCAGACTTTGGCTCTAGAGCAGCAGACTGAGGGGGCAGCAGACTTAAGCAACGAGCGTGGAAGCCCGCACGCTGCATCAACAACGCATGCTGCCCCAACCTGCCGCTTAGAGTTCTAGCTCAAATCACAACATGCTTATCCTACGGGGCCAGAGTCATTGTTATACCGGAGTGTGAGAAAACCAAGGCTGCGTTTTGCCGACCGGTTCAGTTTGGCCCCGGGGGGGCGGCCGGGCCCCACGCCGGGACACTTGCGTGGTTGGCCCGGATGACCAGATGCTGACTCCCTCTATTGTTGCCAACCCTCGCTGAGCTTCACACAGAAGGAGCATTGTGCCCTGTCTTTCCATACCAACATGGCTTATGCCGTGTTCCGCGACTTTTTTTTTTGTATTTTGTATCTAGCGCCAATGCAGCCAAAGGAAACTATGCAGCAGGTTGGGGCAGCAGCGTTGTTGATGCAGCGTGTGGGCTTCCACGCTCGTTGCTTAAGTCAGCTGCCCCCTCAATCTGCTGCTCTAGAGTCTAAGTCTGGAAGCTCTGGGTTTTGTTACTCAGAAACACGCGCGCCAGAGTTAGCGCCAGAAAGCAGCTGAAAACTGATAATGACTGATTAGGAATGAAGAATGAACAGCAATGGGGGACCCCTCCAAGTTCTAGGCCCCCCCCCCCCAGCTCTGTAGAGCTTGTTACTCAGTTCATCAGCCAATCAGAAAATAGCTCAGTTCAGGCTGGCAGGTTTTCTCGGTGAGGCCTGCCAGGCAGCCGACAGCCCAAAACCCGGGCGTCGTCCGTTTTGCCTGAAACTTGGACCATACCATAATACCAACGCTACGAACGCAGCCGTGCGGTCAGAATCTGCTAGAAAAATAGTGGCGAGGAGTTATGGCAGCCTAAACCCAGATAGTGCCCACGATGGTTTATGCTGCCAAACAGGGCCATGCAACATGCAACTGGGACCCTAGGCANACTCAGTTCATCAGCCAATCAGAAAATAGCTCAGTTCAGGCTGGCAGGTTTTCTCGGTGAGGCCTGCCAGGCAGCCGACAGCCCAAAACCCGGGCGTCGTCCGTTTTGCCTGAAACTTGGACCATACCATAATACCAACGCTACGAACGCAGCCGTGCGGTCAGAATCTGCTAGAAAAATAGTGGCGAGGAGTTATGGCAGCCTAAACCCAGATAGTGCCCACGATGGTTTATGCTGCCAAACAGGGCCATGCAACATGCAACTGGGACCCTAGGCAATGCATGACGACGCAGGCACGACAGTACGCGCTGGACGCATGCAGACAGCGACTGCGGCGGCAGTGACTGCCGGCAGTGCGACCGTCGAGGAGGCCTGCCGATGGAGCTGAACACGTCGCCGGAGAGAGGAGGCTCCAGCGAACCGCGAGACGACCTCAATGTGCGTCGGCTCCACTGGACGACACTCCATCGGCGTCGAGGCTCGCCGTCAGTCATCTGCACGCCGATGTACACAAGCCGGGAGGACACAACAGAGCACAATGAGCGCAAAAAAACCAGCACTCCCCCATGACTCACAGGCATAGTGCACATGGACGGGCAGAGACACGATCAACACACAGACTCCCCCAGGACATGCAGAAATGCATGTAGAGATGAAGAAAGCAAGTCACGGACGCACACCGACTGAACTCACAGCCTTCTTAAACGAGTCCCGCTTCAGTGCCTTGGTCACGAAGTCAGCCAGCTGCCGTGCTGTCTCAACCCACACGATGTTGATGCTGTCGTCGTGCAACAACAAACGCACATAGTGATACTCAAAATTGATGTGCTTTGTGCGAGTGTGATGCACACCGTCATTGTCTGCAATGGCCATGGCACTCTCATTGTCACAATGCAAGGTGATGGATGCAACAGACTGACGCAACTCGGACAACAGACGACGCAACCATACGCTTTCACACGCGCCTGAGCCAAGGGCCATGTACTCAGCCTCAGCAGTGCTGCGTGCAATGCACCCCTGCTTGTCGCTGCGCCAGGACACAGTTGTGCCCCCGACCAGAAAGATCCAGCCAGTGCGACTCTTACCGTCTGGACTGCAGGCCCAGTCGCTATCGGTGTAACCCACTACAACAACGGACGGCTGACGGCGGAACATGAGGCCTCGCCGAGGGGTCGAGACGACATAGCGCAGTACTCGGATCGCGGCCTCAAAGTGGAGGTGATGCAGCTCCTGAGAAAACTAGGCCAGGAGGTTAACGGCGAACGCGATGTCTGGACGCGTCGTCGTCGCCAGGAACATCAGTGACCCGATGACCCGCAGATACTTGGTCACATCAACTGGCTCCCCCACAACAGCTGGGTCATGACTCTTCAACTTCACCTGGCCATCGGGTGACATGGGTAAGGAAGGGCTTGGCACGAGGGGCAAGTCCTCGGCGAAGCGGGCTGACAGGGTCTGCACATAGGCAGCCTGGTGGACATGCAGGACGCCCTGAGAGCGATCATGCTCGAGCTCCATGCCCACGAAGACTCGGGCAGAACCGAGATCCTTCATCTGGTAGGCAGCGTGCAGTAGGTCCTTGACGTGCTGGATGGCTGTCGCGTCTGGTAATGCGATGAGGAGGTCGTCGACGTAGACCAGGACCGCGGCGAAGGTCTGACCTCGCGGGCTGATGAACAGTGCGGGGTCAGCGGTGCTGCGCTGGAGGCCGCCACGGAGAAGCGTACTGCTGATCTCCTGGTTCCAGCACCGAGGCGACTGCTTCAGACCATAGAGGGCCTTCCGCAGCCGCCAAACTCTCCCAGTGCCATCGTCGAAGCCTGGGGGCTGCGTCATGTAGAGCTCCTCACCCTCCAGTGAGCCATGGAGGAATGCGTTGCTCATGTCCATCAGATGCAGCTCCCACCCGTGCTGGGCAACCAGGCTGAACAATGCCCGGCTAGTGGAGAACCGGCCAACTGGGGCGAAGATCTTGTCGTAGTCGATCCCAGGGACCTGAGCAAACCCCTTTGCTATGAGACGGGCCTTGTACTTGTCCAAGGATCCGTCAGGCTTCCACTTACGCCGAAAGACCCACTTGGCATCGATGGCCTTCCGACCTGGAGGGAGGTCGACGAGGTCATACACGTGGTGCTGTCGGATAGCGGCGAGCTCCTTGGCACAGGCAGCATCCCAATGTGCAGCCTCAGGGGAGGCTCGAGCCTCGCATAGGGTGGAAGGGTCCTCTGGGCACGCTGTGGACCGGACTGAGAGGGCATGTGCATCACGAGGCCCATGTGGGATGCGCGCGAGTGCGGCCACGACAGCATGCCGATGCTCGTGAAGAAGCATGGCGTATCCCAATGCAGAGCCCGGGTGAAGGTCTGCGACAATGGCAGAAGTGGTCAGGCCGAGAGCCTTTGTGCCAGGGTCCCCACTCACGACCGTGGGAGTGGAGGAGACACGTTGAGCCACAGGGGGTCGAGGCGCAATGGAACGGGGAGCGACAGTCTGCGCGCTCACAGTTGGCCGAGGTCGGAGGCTGCCGCCTGGACCACGTGTGTAGCGCGGTCGGGCAGAGGATGGTGCTGAGTCCGAAGGGCCGACGGAGGCGGACGGTGCTGCTGGTCCGGAGGAGCCAATGGGCGCAGGTGGGGCTGCCGGCCCAGAGGGGCGAGTGGACGCGTCTGGGGCTGCCGGCCCGGAGGGACTAGCGAACGCGACTGGGACTGTCGGCCCGGATGGGCGAGCGGACGCTACCGGGGCTGCCGGCCCAGATGGGCCAGCGGATGCGACTGGGGCTGCCGGCCCGGAGGGGACAGTAGACGCGACTGGGTCAGCTGGCTCGGAGGGGCCAGCGGCCGCGACCGGGGCTACCGGCTCAGAGGGACGGGGTGATGTATCACCCGGAAGCGAGAGGACGGAGGACGGACTCACCACTCCCCCACTCGATGGGAGGGACACGGACGAGCCGGAGTGGATGAGGTCGTGGGGAAACAGGTCCTCGAAAAAGAGGGCATCGCGGGACTCGACGATGTAGTGTCGGGATAGGTCCCAGAAGCGCCAGGCCTTGGACTGACGAGACACACCGAGAAAGGTGCAGGGGCGTTCGCGGGGGGCAAGCTTGCTACCCTGTTGTGGAGCGGGCAGCCACACAACGGCGACGCAGTCCCAGACGCGAGCCGGGCGGAGGTCAGCGCCCCAACCGCACCAGTGCAGATAGGGCGTGGACTGGCGGGGAAGGGGACTGTGAGGAACCCTGTTCCAGACCCAGGTCATGTAGGCCATGGCCTCAAAGTAGAAGCCATCGGAGAGACCTGACTCAATCCGCATGGTGCGGACGGCGTCGGCCATGGTGCGGTTCCACCGCTCGGAGACGCCGTTCTGGGCGGGTGTGTAGGGCGCAGACGTCTCATGGCGGATACCGCGGGAGGCGAGAAAGGTCGTGGCCTCACCCAGGTACTCGCCACCGTGATCAGAGCGAAAGTGACGCAGGGGGCGGCCACACTCGCGCTCCGCGAGGACAAGCCAGTCCTGAATCGTTCGGGCGACATCGCTCTTCTGCCGAAGGCAGAAGACCCAACGGTAGCGGGAGTAGTCGTCCGTCAGAGTGACAACATAGCGGCCATGCTCGCCGACAGACTCAGTGGGGAGAGGGCCCGTGACGTCCGAGTAGACAAGGTCAAGGGGGGCGGACACCCGTGAGGAAGAGAGGGGGTACGTGGACCGGTGCATCTTTCCCTGAGCACAGTCAATGCACTCACTGGGGCATGGGAGAGGGAAGGTCTCCGGATCAAGGTCCTTGGCCGGTTGGGTGCGGAGCATGCTCTCTACTACGGCAGAGTGGACATGACAAAGGCGGCGGTGCAAGAGGCGGGTGTGCTGAGGAGAAAGCGTGCTGGTGACGAACACATGACCGGTCGCGGCCGACGGGGAGGAGACGGGAGGGGAAGAAGCAAGGCGGGGAACGTGCCACAAGTTGCCACAGGCGGTGGCGTGCAGTACGACAAGACCCGACGGACGCAACGACACAGTGCCGACACCACGTGAGTGCACAACGTCCATGCTCATGCGGTCAAGAGCAGTCATGGACAGGAGGCTGAGCTCGAGACCAGGGACAAAGAGAACATCGGTCAAAAAGACGTCACCGGCCGGACCACGGAAACGAACAACGCCTACCCCACGGACCGGCAACACCTGTCCGGAGCCCGTCCGAACACCGGAGACATCGCCGACGGGACCGAGCATACTGAAGGCCTCGCGAGATGCCGTCATGTGATGCGTGGCCCCGGAGTCGATGATCCAGGTCTCAGCAGGGTCCTGGACAGGGGTCGCCAGATCAGTCACGGTCACATGGCAACACGCGAGGGACGCGGACACGGTGGACGGAGGCGCGAAACGAGACTGCCAGTCGTCAAGCCATGCAATGTCGTCAAGGAGTGGGGTGGATGAGATCACGGGAGATGACGAGA